>QVRM01003757.1:0-56310 GCA_003439945.1 Dermanyssus gallinae | reverse complement strand
TTTCCTTTGCCTTGCCTTGCGTTCCTCCTTCGTCTCTCTCTCGCGCTCTCTCTCTCTCTCTCTCTCTATATCTATTATATATATATATAGTATATGTCGTTCTCTGTATGCTTCTCCCTCGCTTGCATCTATTCTCTCGTGGACTCCGGGCTCCCATCCTTTCTTTAAGGTAACCCGCCCTCTTCCGGCAGCCTCGTATCGACATTTGCATTTGACTGAAAAGAGAAACGACGACAGCGCGACGCCTGTAAAGGGGGCGCACGCCTTGCTGCGCCCCCTTACAGGCGCTCCCTTCCCCCCACGCAACTTCACTGTAACCATCACTGCTACTACAACGACTACTATTACTACCACACGCTCACATCACTACCCTCCTACAACTTTCGCAGTGGCACCGCGGCCACTGCCGCCGCCGCCACCACCGCTGCGAGTAGTAACTTAATGCTGCGCAATTTCTAAGTTTAGTTCTGCGTTTCTGTGCGACTGCTCTACCTGAAGGTCGCCTCGGTGACAGCCTATGAAAGCATGACACTAACTAATTTGGGAAAACCTGGCGCTCAGCGGCTAAGCGCTCCCGACACGATGAAGGCAACGTTCTTTACAGAGTTTTACGTCTCTTTAGGAACGCACAAAATAGGCCAACTCATTGTCTATCAAAGACGACGCCGCGCATCGATCTGGTAAAAAATTTCAATTTCCTCTTACAGCTTCACTGCGAGAGTTCCGTAGGGGTTTTAAGCAGAATATGAGAGAAGTGCTACGCGCTCTATGCAATGTTGGACACTACATAGATGACACTACACACCGCTTCTCGGGCGGCACCACGTTCTTGCAAGGTTCTCCGTCCATGGTTTCCACCACAAATTGTATCATCGGACTAGGCTCCATACCCCCTGCAAATGATTGATTGATTTATTATTCGTTTGGCATGTATACCTAAATGCGCATGTCACTCTTTTATATCAGGGGCGCTTAGAACGGCAGCGTATATGTTACCTACGTATTCATATCATCAAGTATGCTTCGATACCTACTAAGTATTTGCTTTTTATTGGGACAGCTCTTCTTTGTATATTGTCCAGGTCGTTTTCACATTTTGGCTCTAAAGCAAGGACGTTCAACAGCTCCATATTTCTGCTCTTCCCATGGTTGTACATTCTTAACAATATGTTCGATTGACACATTCCCAGCCCACATGCTCGACATTCTGTTCTGTTGCCCCTCCCAATTTTTAGCTTTTGTATCCTTGTATCCAACATGCCTGCCCTGGCGTCTGCCAATAGTCCACTCGATCTTGAATGATCGTATACCCTGCCCCTTTCCCTTTTTCCTTTACATATATACCTGCCAAACTCGATTTGGAACCCATCACCAATTTCATTTGCCTGTATGACTTGTTTACCCTCAACTGCATATTTTGTCCGATACTTGCGCTCTTGTCCATTGCTGACTTTTGCACCCTATCTCCCTAGCTGCGAACTCTACTCTGCGATCCCACTTCGTTTTAATCCTTAGTGCCGTCTTTACCAGCTACATCTGCTTAACCCATACGTTTTTGTGATATTTTTAATCCCAATGCTAATCTTGTATTTCCCTTTGTATAAATTTTGGCATCCCCCTCTCCAATTACAAATTTTTCGCGCAGTTAAATGGCAACCCAATCTTATCTCTTCTCTTTGTATTGTTTCTAATTTTTTTTCAAACCCCGCGCTGTGGACTAGAGAAGCATTAGCAAGGTAATTCTGGCACTACATGTCCTTTCATATGTTCCTTTTTACTATACATTTATTAAACCCCAGAGGCCTTACACCTTACTGCATTTTTCCTCTTTCAGCCCTTCTTTCTCCGTGAGATCTCATCTTCCTCTAAATAGTCATCCTTGTAGCACTGTCAACCCAAGGTACTTGTACCGACTTTTAAAATTCAATTTCTCCCATACATACGTATGTTTTTTTTTCTACTTCTACGCCCCCTAACCCCATCCAGTACTAAAATTGCGTTTTTTTCATTAAACGCCATGCCCAACTCCTCCGCTGCTTCCCCACATACATTCAACATTTGTTGAAGCTTGCTAGTGCCCCGCCCTAACAATACCATATCGTCAGCAAACAGCAGCACGGGCGTCTTGATATATACACCCGTTTCCCTCCCTATCTGCCATCCTAAACCTGTTCTAAAAATCCTTCGCGTTATTTTCTCTATATACATTGAAAAAAACACCGATGACAACGAACAGGCTCGCCTAAGCCCCTTAGCAACTATAAACTCTCTAGATGGTGCAGTACTATTATTATTCTTACCGTGTTAATCCTGTAAATTTATTTAGTAACTCCACTCAGCATTTTCTCTAACCCTCCTCTAAAATAATTTGATACAATTTTGTTCTGCCCACCATATCATATGCTTTCTGAGATCTAAAAATCTTGCCACTTACCCTTGTCCCGCAATTTCGACGTTTCCACAGCCTGACTTTATAAAGAAAATATGATTATCTAGCTTATACCTTTTCCTAAATCCACTGCTATTCTCCTATTTTCTCATTTGTCTCTAGAATATTCTGCTCTCTACTCTTAAACACACCTGCATAAATGTTTGACCGTTGTAGGTGTAATTGTGGTTGGTCGCCTATTTCTTAAAGTGTCATTATCTACCCCATCGTTGGAAAGAATTTGTTTCGTTAGTAAAAGAGAGAAATACTTACACTCCCGCCGCCCGCGCGATTTTCGCGCGAGCCTATGACGGGAGTGCCCGCCAGCCCGAATAGACAGGCCAGCAGCTCCCCCACCCCCCCATCGAGGTTCGGAATGGAGACCACACTACTACTCCACCGTACCGATTAGACTCGTTCACCTCGCGATTCCGCGTTACACCTCAGAATATACAATACCCCCCCATTACAGGGTGCTCGACCACTCCAAGGCAGGGTTACACCCAAAAAACGGTGCCAGAAGGTCCTCTCGACCGGTGGTCTGCGTTTCATTGTGCACTCATTTTGCCTATTAAGCCAAGGCAGCAGGCATCCCGGTCGGTACCCCGGGTATAGCCCGGGGCATTAACCGTCCGGCCCGGGGGTGGCAGCACGGTCCCCCGTATTTTTGGCAGTAGCCTTACAGCCCTCGAATGGGCCACGACAGGATGACAATATACATTCGTTGCCAACCAATCACTACGTATGCCTTGCCCCCCGGTTAGTTGTTAAAACACGGGAGTTTGTACCGTCTGACTAACTTACATAGTGGCTCGTGAAGGTCCCCGCAGCGCGCGGAAGTCGCGCACCAGCGACCAAGCGGTAAGAGGGTCGTAGGTACTCCCGGGTTTTGGGTCGGCTCTTGGCCGGAATAGATTACCTCGAGGGAGAACCCCTCGGGACACTTTTCCGTTTACCGGCGGTCGCCACGAGGAGGCGTCCAACCTAGCAACTATAACTCACGTCTCTGTGCCCCGGGGGCGTCATTATGTTTAATTCCTCCACGAGGCATTTGGCAACTAGAGAGTCTGGAATATTTGGTTTAGGGGTGGCCTTTACCTCCTCGTACCCCCGGCCACCCCACTTGGATGGTCGGGTCCGTTTGGATTCTCTGGACTTATAGCCCCTAAAATGCACGTGTCTTAATAACCAAACTGACGTGCAATGCCCCAGACAGCCGCACCACTATTGGCAATCTTTAGGGGCCCAAAAGAGTCATAGTTACTCCCTTACATAGTTACTGTCATTATCTACCCCTTCGTTGGAAAGAATTTGTCGTTAGATAAAGTACTCCTTTCCAACGCCTAGATAATCCTTACTAATATCTCGTCAAGGCCACACGTCCGTTCTTCTGCTGTGGTTGTAATCTCCTTGCTAGTTATTGTCCTTTTTAAACTGCGCGCGCTAGTCATGAAAATAGCTTGTAACGCGGTGTCCATTTCGAGCATTGCATATGTTCAATCCTGTCTAACATAGTGCTAAACTGTTTTGCTTGCTGGCCCTTGGGGCATTATCCTAAAATTCCCTCTCATCTGCATTTGTAATTGCTCTTGTATTAACATTTGAGCTTTTTATTTATTCTTGGTTTCCTTGTAATTTGCGCAATACTCTTCGGCCATGTCTGCGTCCCTTAGCATTACTTTTCTTTGCTCCTTACTCCACCTTTTCCGCTCCATTGTTGCCTTATTTGTTTGTTCAGTCTACTACCATTTTTTCCCCCCTTTTGAACTATTTTTCTATCTTACAGCACTTGTCATATGCATCCTCAATATTCCTATACATCTTGTCTACCAGCTCATTCCCACTTGTCACTATGAGCTGTTTTATGTATTCTACTTCTGTGCCTATTTGTGTTTATCTAAACATTTATTTTGTGCAACTACGCTCGTTCTTCTGCAATTTGTATTGTTGTATATTTTTAAGCTCCATTTGCACTAAATATCATCATGAGACTGTCAGTCAGTGCCAGCCATTTGGGTGTTGGGTTTGATATGAATATACAGTATTATACATGTGCTCAAGACTTACGAATGCCGTTTACGAAACATAATGAATACGTGTATGTAATGTAATTGTAACAGTACAACAAATGAAAAGAAACTTATTATACTAAATGGTGACAGTGTTTAACCTTAAATAAAAAAATGGTCATAAAGTGCCTTTACACGCAAGGCAAGTTTTAGCATGCAAATGACGATACGGAGGTGGGTAGAATTTTCCTAGCATATGCAGCCAAAACGATCGAGATGTAGTGGTCACTTTTGCACAGTAGCGTCATGGTCAACATCGCCACCGTCATAGTCGTCCATCGCCCAGCTCTCCGGGGAAAGGAAGCTTCGAGCTTCTGCTGATGTGAGTCTGCGCGGTTTACTTCAGACAGAAAAGGATCGGCAAACGACCAAGTCGGCTGATGGCCTCTGGGGGCCACAGAAAACGCACTAACAACATCATCGTCGTTCCGTGAGCGACGTAGCTACTTCAGAGATCAACGCTTCTTCGACAGCCATGACCAGGGCTCATCATCTTACTGTCATTCAGCCTGACCCGTCAAACACTGCACGGTAAAATATTCAACGTTGCTGGCTCAGTTGCGAGCCACAAAAGCGAGTAGCGTCTAACGCATTAGAAAAAGCAACAGCTCCCCTGTGAGGCCAACTCTTGCGTAAGGAAACTTAACTTTGATGCACAATGTTAGGAATTCACCTCCTGAAAAAAACAGCACTAACAAGATAGATGCTGTCCGATTAAATTAACGTTGAGTGCATTTTTCCCTGATCAAATAGGCAAGAAAACCATATATGTACTTTGCCTTAGTCGGAAAAGGAACAAATATAAGGATCGGAACTGCAGCTATTCGCTTTGTCTACGGCTTTTTTTAGAAATTGTTTTATGAGGCTCTTTTCTAGTTAAGAGTTGCTATAGCTGCCGTTTTGCCCGCTTGTAGACAAGACAATATAATAGTTTGAATTCCATGTATTATTTATATTTACCATAAGAAATATTATCACAACGTGCACATCTCTATAGTTGCGAATAGTCAGTACTATTGTGGTATTTTCCAGTACACAGACAATTCTCAGCGCATGTAGACGAATCATAATTCGATGGGGATAAAGGCAAAACACCTGGTAAACAGTTGAGGTATTAAGTCTGATTAGCGTCTAGCATAAAAATAGTAGCCTGCCCCAGAGTTTTTCATGTGGACACCCTGTAAGAACACAACTCTCCGTGAATTGTGACGCTTCCGGTTTTCACTATAGGCGTTATTTTTCGGCAATTTTTTTATAACATATTTATCCATTGAACAGTAGCTGGTCCTAGATGTTTTCCAGGCACAGCCGAAATGAACACATTGCAGAACGTCCGCCACGACAACATGTTATTTACAATCAGGCTTGGCAATTTATGTTGACGATACATTCAATACATTTGATGAGTTTTAAGATTGTACATACGACACTCCGTTCTGTACTGCAGTTGCTAAATAGAGCGTGTTACAGTGGAATTACGGCAATGTTACAACCTTATTGAGATACGATGAAGGATTTCCTTAATGTGTTTGTCTAGATAGGCCGCAAAACCCACACAATAAGGTCAATCAAATTAGGAACAACCGATTTAATATAAAGTCTCATATAAACATCGACTTAATTCATTATAGAACAGGGAAATATGGTATTACATGTAAGACTAGTTCATCGGATGATATGTGTTGAGCGACATGAGTACTACAAATCCGGGTCCGATGTCACCATAACCTCGAGGTCCCTAATAATATTTGAAATAGGGATAGCCCCCTTGTAGCATGCAGCTATAGGCCTAATTAAAATACAATACTGCACAATTCGGTACTGATATAATCATTTTGTTATCTACACACTATAGAAAAACCGTTTCCGTCGTGCTCTATATTATTTGTCTTCCTTAGCGTTATTGGAAGACCCGTATAATTTTAGACCATTGGCAAAAAGCTCATATGCTATTGATTCCAAGATACCGATATTAGGGTCTAAAGAGAAAGGATTAGGAAATAGCATATTGTTGCATATTGTTTATCATAACTGCCCAATCTTGAGTCATTTCAACAAGTGGTGCTTAGTAAAGCCATGCTCATTCTCATCCAACAAGCCCTCAAATCAAAGATGATTTAAAAATGCTTCACTAGTAGCTTTTCAACAATAATGCGTTGAAAAAAAATGATAATTTTTATATTTCACTTACGGCCCTTTTTATGTACAGGAGTTACGACTGACTGCCTAAAGAATGGCTCAGCACCCCCCCCCTTATAACTGGTCGAGTTTCAGGTACGGCCACAATTTTAAATCAAACTCTCTACGCTGTATTGACGTTCGATCGATATTCAATCGATGATATATCATCGCTGACGCGTGCACAGCGTACGAATGGAGATGCCCTCGCGCCGGCCAAAAAATTTTAAGCCGAGATGAATAAAAACGGGGAAGGCTCATGCATCATGCTTTCTTTAGCTATGTCTACGCTTCACTCTGAATTCAAGCGTCAAATAATCTCGCTTCACTCAAAACTCGACATATGTCAGCTGGCTCAGTTTTTTGCAGCGGCCTCTGGCTGTAGCGACGGTTGCTGCTGCTAAGGCGAGCAGGAGGACTTTGCCCGTTTGACCGGCGATTTCTATCGGCTGGCTGTGACAGTGTTTGTCGGTCGCCTTCATCTTTGTCTCCATCTTTGGCTGGTCCGCGCGCCGTACTATTCGCGATTGCAAGTGCAATTAGGTTCGACGTATGTAGACGCACGTAGGCTATGACGAGAAGAAACACAGACAAAACAAAAGATTGCTTGCAATACCTGGAATCCCTGGCGTCAAAGTCAGCCAAGGTGCTTCGGGGGGTCTCAGCGGGTCCAGTCGAGCCGTAGTGGGCTGAGCGTTAGTGTGGACTTTTGGACGTCACGCGGCCAATGTTTTGGGGTGGGATGACGAAAACAGAAAGCTCGACACTTAGTTACCTACCTACATACCTACCTACCTACTTATTTACAAGCCGCCAATGTGTCAAAATCTTTTCGGTAGACTCAATCTGCTTTTGCTCTCTGTTTTTCGCTTAGTTTTGCTCTGAGTCGTTTGGTGCCTCGCCGCTTTGTTCTCTCCCTTCCGCCGCGTTGCTTATTGCGCTGGTTCTTCTTCTTCTCACCGGGTGGTCCAGATAACGCAGACGACCAAGAACAAAGCCGCGACGCCACGAAGATGACGAAGATCTCTGACGGAGTGTCTCTTTTTAATTTCAGTTATTGCCGTCTTCACTACTACGAACTACTGTGCTACTGCTGCAGCAGCAGCGAGAGCTACACAACACAGGAGTGTTGCTGCTACCAGCGCAAGCGACAGCAGTTGGAAGCGCAGTAAAAATGTTTCGCTTTTTTTTTCGACATCTGCCAGCTTCATTTTGATCATGAAATTCTTCTTCAAGTCGAACTCGAAGAGCCTACCCCGCAGATGACGGCAGGCGGCGCCCAACTCGCAACCCCCGCCGGTATTCGACGACAACGAGGCGAGAAAAGCCCGGCTAGAGAGTGAAAATAACTTGAGGCTCGCGGCTGGGCTGTACGAGTGTCTGCAGGGTGCCTCCCTCTCTCTAAAGAGCTCTCTGGCGGGTTCTGTTCACCGGTTTGCCGACGAAATTGAAAGCGCTCCTATGGAAGCGGCGAAAACGCGCACAAAATTAAAATCGACGGAACACCTTACGGATATACAAAAACAAAATCTATATATATATATATATATATATATTCAATCGTGCGACAGCGTGGACCTAAGGGCAAATGCGCTAGTCACGGTTTTCATCTACAGGAATGTCGCTGGCTCGATTTTTTTAAGCAATGCTTATGAAAGATAAATGTTAAGAATCGGCAACCATGCTGCCACAGTGATTGTTGGAGCAGTCTAAACATATTTCTTTGTCTTTCTCGTGAATAACAGAGTTGCTGGGCTTTATGATGTGTGACCAAGGGTTTGCATACAACCTGTTATTGTCCGTTGGCGTTATGGTGTCATTGGAATATCTCGCGTATCTAGTTTATCCGGTCCGCTTGCCACACATCAATAATTTGCCACTGCTCTGGTAAAGCTATAAGAATGTGGTCAACGCGGATTTAGAGTACGTATCATATATAATAATATAGCAAGGTATTATTGATTGTGTCTGTATAGAAGTGTGTTTACCGTTCACCTTATAACGTCGTTGTAGATTTGGAATTCAGTTGACGATACAAATGGTTGCTCAGCTGCGTTTGTCAATAGCCAAAGATAACGCGGCTCCGTGTGCGTGTCAACTAAAGACGTACTTACATCGACATTCGCAGTGACGCCGATTGAGATAATTGGGTAATATTATCTGGCGGGCTTAGGCACATATTACCCACCTTCTCTCTGCGCTTGACAATAGGCGCCATTCGGCCAAAGGGCGCTCACCTACGGGTCTCAGCCTAAATGACGAAAATTCTTCCTCGCTGTCTTTACTCGAATCCGAGAATGCACCGTCCATTTAAGAGTCATGTTTTATATGACCGGACGATCCAGTTCCAAGGAACGACATTTAATATGACTGCAGGGGTGCCGCAAGACTCTATACTTGTCTCCCTCAGCAGCCAGGCCCCAAACACCAGAGTTGCTGGAGGCAAACATGGCAATGTTCGGCATTGTGCACTGGTTACGGAAAGCAGGGCTTGCCATAGACCCCGCCAAGGGCGAGGCAATTTTCTTAGTGTGCGGGAGGAATTGTCTGCCTCTCCAGCTGCGCATCAACAACAAAGAGATTATTATCGTGAACACAACGGCGTCATGGCGCCGGGCCCTGTAGGCTTTCTGGCCTGGCCCTCTGGCTCTATAACAATCAAAGCAAACCACAATCGGCGTTTTTTTTCGGAAGTTTTTTTCTTCGTCCTTGTTCCAAACGTGTTTTCTGCTTTATGAGAATATCCAGATAAGTTATTCCTTGGGACCAGGCAGTGGGTGTCTCCATCATATGAGCCACAATGAGGGTGGTGTGGCGGCCGGCAAGCGCAAACTCCGATGACTGACGACAACAATCGGCGATCTGCAGGCTACAATGCCGCTGGTAGAAGGACCCTACACTTAAGAAGGGAAACGAGCGGCAGCGTGGCATTATCCTATGGCACGAAAAGTGGGATGGACCTCGAGGTGCTTCAGGCACCACCGAAAACCTTTACTAAACACAAAAGGTGCCTAAGTTGGCCCGGGGAGGAACTAACACGGGTTGCAACGGGTCACGGAGACTTCCAGCCCTACCTGTTCACCATCGTGGACGCTTTTAGCCACGCGTCCGTCCACTGCGGGAATGGACTTGAGGACACTCTAGAACACATAATTGTAAAGAGCTCAGAATGGGCGCAGCAGTGTGCCTTCAGTACGTTTGTAACAGGAAGAATACCAAACACCTAAAAGCGGACCCACTCGACGTCGGCAAGCCAATGCAGGAATTTCTGTTGCAGTGGCAATAAGCGAGAGTATGCATTAGCATACTCTACACCAAGTTCATTCATTTATTAATCACCTTTGTTAGGTATATAGTCAAATATTATACATAAAAACACGGTCACTGAGCCAGCCTGGCCAGTGATTCAACTCTGGGGCACTCCCCCGCATGATATCTCCCACAAGCTCTCCCACACCTGTTACAGATATACTCTTCTGTCGGCTCATGGTACCCTTGAGTTTTACAAAGAACATGGTGAAAGCCGTGCACTGCATAGCGTACTACTACACTTCGGTTAGTGCGATGCAGTCCCTTGTTTGTCATTGCACCCGTACTAAAGAAGTCGGGGTCCACGTCTGACAATCTCTCCTCCCACTGACAGATCAAATCCCTGTAGGTCTGCATTTCCGGCAACCGGAACTGGCGTTGCAGGTCCTCGATGAAGAGCGGGGTACGGGCGAGTAAATAGACCAGACGATTGCGGCACGACGTGTAGAGGCCGAGCACTCGCTTGAGAAAGGCGGGTTTCACTCGATCAAGCCTCGCGAGCTGGGCCACGCTCAAGTTCTCCCAGATAAGCTGTATGCCGTGGGCGCGATCTTAAGGTTGAAAAGTCTTAGCGCCGTGTTGAGGGAGAGAAGCGTGGGTTTTTCAATTCCGACGCCTGCTACGAGGGCTTTTCTGACCCTCTCGCCGATGTGGCACGTAAACGACGTACCGGAGGTCGGGAGAGAGAGGCCACAATATGGAAAGTTGTTGACATACTTACAATACAGAAACAACCATCCGTATTGTTGGAAAATATATACGGTTGTTATATGGAAAATAGCTACGGTTGTACTCCACAAAGTGTGGAGTACAACCGTAGCTCATTGCTCGCCGCGAGTCGACCAGCTTTACGGAACTTCATGGCCTTAATCTTGCCGATTTTGATCTCGAGTTCTACATCCGACACGTACTGCTCGAGCCTCGCTAGGCTCTCCTGCACTTCGAATCGGCTTGTTCCATATATCGCAAGATCGTCTGCGTATAGCAGAATGCCTGAATAGACGGACTCTCGAGTGCCCACGATGCGTCGCGGAAGATCGTTGAGCAGGATGGAGAACAGCAGCGGACTTACGTTGTTTTCCTGCGCGACTCCCGTCGTTTGCACAAAGGGGTACAACTCAGCCACCCCATCCTGTATGGTAGTCGCGTTTTCCTGCAGGATTGCCCCGACGGAGTACAGGAATTGCTTGGCGTGCTCCCCGAACCCTGGCCAGAAGAATCTCACACGCAGTCAAGTGTGGACCTGCCTGCGCGGAAGCCGTGCTGCTCCTTCGGGATGGCACCGAGAGCCTCGAGGAAGTGAGACAGGCGCGCGGTGAGGATGACAGAGAGCAGCTTGTAGCAGCAGCTCTTTTTGGCGATCCCACGCCACGAGCTGGGCGCTCTGGGGTTGCCCTTTCCCTTTGGGATGACTGCTAGATGAGCACTCTGCCAGTCGCTGGGGAGGCGACCTTCGCGCAGACTAGCGTTGAAAAGGGCGGTCCAGCAAGGAGCAAGTACCATGGCCTCCTTGAGGTGCTCATTACGTACTTGGTCGGGACCGGCGGCCTTGTTGAGACGGAGTCGTTGCATGGCGCCAAGCACCTCAATGGGAGAAAATTCTGCGGAGAGTGAATCCCGTAGCAGCCGCTTCGTAGTGGAGGATGCCGCGCGGGATGGTGTCGGTCGACGCAAACATGCGGCTGAAGTGGGAGATGAGCACCGATAAGTTGATGGGGCAGGTGGGAGATCCCTGTCGGCGGAGCCACTTGTACGGTTGTCGCTCTGCCTCATGCAACAGCGCGGACTCCTTTTGTTCCAGGTACTTGGCGTGTTCAGCTTTGTACGTCCGGCGACACCAACTCTTGAGAATGATGAAGAGTGGCCGCATCCACGGGTAAAGTGCGGCTAGAAGGCGAGCGCTGAGCTGGGCCTGGTTGGCTGCTTTGCACGCGCTGTTGAACCATGGACTCCTCCTTCTTGGCTTACTAAGACCAGCTGCGTATCTCAACAGCTCCGTAAGAGCTTTGGTATATTGGTCAATGCCTGGAGCTCTTGGCACGGGGAAGACCTCGTGAAGGCGTTCCCGTAGGTGGTGCAAGCTAATATGCTTGGTCAGCGGAGGTGGGCGGGGAGCAGGAGTCCTAGCAGCTGGCAGGAAGACTCTCACAGCCGTTGGCAGATGATTCTTGAAATGCCTGCTGCGGCGATTGCTGTCTCGAAGAGCCGCGGCAAGGTGGTCGTACAGAGTGCCCCTCGGTGGCGCGCGAAACTCCGAGTTGACCTGCCTGTCCTTCTGGTGCTTCGCTTCGTAGCGGGGACCGTGGCGGCGCGAGTTTGGGCACCTCGGATCTTGCCAGAAGACAGGTTGGAGCTCTGGGAGGAGCTCTCGCACAGAAGCTGCCGGAGAGCAGTCTTGATGCCGTCTACGGCGCTCTTGCCCATGCTGGATTTGTCCTTCGTGCCGAGTGCTTGGACTGATGGGTAGTTTGGTCGTTGCTGACCTTGGAAGGATCTCTTAGGGACACCCCTAAAAAATTTCAAACCGTCTGCGTTTCCCGCCATGGCTTGAAACTGACTGCTGCTACTTCTCTAAAAGCGTTCTTTAAAAGCAACCTTTGTTCTGTGCCAACTTTCGTTCGACACCTGTCTTTGTCTATATGATATGAGCTATAATATAATCTGCGATTGTGGGCTGACGTAATGTACGTCTAAATATGTGCAGTCGGTTTTTATAAACCTCAAAACAAATTAGTGCATTCCGTAGTAGTCAGTACAATTATATAATATGATTATAATTGGCTACTACAGGTTATGGTTATAATACAGCGTACAACCTACATAAATTAGTGAATTATGACAGGAATGATACTTGTAATGAGTATGTACATTTAGTAAATCATATATACATATTTAAGAACTAGAATCGGTTAAAAACTGTTTACATCTGACCCGTAGTCATATGTTCAATGAATTATGCAGGACACGCAGTAGCGTGTGCCTGGGGCAGAAAGGTAAACAAAGGGATTATAGTTAAAAAATCGCAAAATTCTCAATGCATCACTGAGAACATCACTATACTACCAAACCTTTTTAAAATCTCTCTCGACCAAGTGCATGCCAAATAACCGCCGCACAGCGCGCACCACTCAGGCTTTAGGGAAAAATATACATTAGTAGACTCTCACCGCCTCCTTGATGTAATTGTATAAATAGTTCCGGTCGGTGGAAGATTAGGAGACGACTGGTTTTTAGCTGGCTGAAGTCCAACATTACCGACCCACACTTGCTTTCATGCGAGTTACTTGCGGAGCTATTCAGGAGGCCTTGCTTGTGTGAATGTCACCGGCGTTTGATACATAGAAACAGCACGGACGAGATCTTGTATGCGGTATGAGCAACTTAACTGCAACATGTTTGCCAGGTAAATCGCATGGGACAGGTGCGACATTTAATCGAGCGGAGACAAGTATGCACACTCTACCTCCCCTTGAGCCTTGGCCCAGTCGAAAACAGCGAAAACTGTTGTTGAAAGAGAGTTCAACGCCCGTTACGGCTTGATTGAACCAAGTTTTGCGCATGAGAACTATGAGATCAAACTATGAGATGTTATTGGCTACAAGATACGATAAAATAGAGTTCACGGCGCCTCGCTTCGCTGCCGAGCATGCGTTTAGGAGTATGCAGTTTAATCGCCCTGCATTAGGACCGGAACGCCCCCATTTTTTACGAGCTTTATTGTGTGTCATTGTGTGTCATCAATTTTTATTGCCTTTCGGGTTAACTTCAACTTTCTTGTCAGCTGGGCTCTAGGTTCCTTGTACGTCGTTGCGATTCAGATGCAGATATAACCTTATGAAATACTTCTGAGAAGTTATCGTTGTTGTCTGCTACGCTTCCAAGAACCAGCAGAGCATATTATCGGCACGACTCCAAGCTCTTCTACTTAAAAGAGGTTATAGGATGGCACATATGCCCTCAAATCTACCGCCGCCTCAGACTTAACAGCTCAGTTTGGTACGTTCTACTAATTTGATCGGGCTGATACCGCCTCAGGCATCTGATCTCGTTACCTTCGGAGAACACAAGGTTAAGAAACGTACGAAAAGCCAAAGGTTGATGCCGCTTCTAATCAACGTCAAGATCTCGTTTGCTTAGTTGTATACTAAACAATTGGCTGTAACCGCATTTCCGATCGCATCGCTCTTGATCGTCGCAACATCTCATCGACAAACGAAGTAAAAAGAGGGAGATCTCGATATTTGTTTAGACAGTTAAAACAAAAAGAGCGTTTGGTAAACATGGAATTGCCGCAAACGCTACTCCATATTATTAGGGTGAAATAACCTTAACTTGTACGCTTAAACGGCTTACGTAATCAGGATGGCCGTCTATGAAAGTGACAACATTCACGAGCGCACTTTCTTGGACCTGTCTTTGTATGCCTCTACGGATGAGATAGTTCCAAAGCAGGTCAGATGCAATTTTACAAGTTTATCACACTAAAGCTGTCAGAGGCCAGCATTACCACTGGTAACACGCTGTAAAACCTACAGGAGTAATGAACAAAGCAATTCAAATAACCCGTCTTTAATTCACATATATCCATTTGGTTGCAGATTTGGATTACAATACTAGAGCTTTCGTTGGCACAGAATAAAAACGTTACACTGAAAAATAGTGTACTCTGGTATATGCGGAGAATGTCGATACAAGAAATACAACGCGTCGCTTGCAGAGTGAAAAAAATTACCTAAAACATAGCGATTAGTTGCATCAATGCTTTATGAATGCTCGCTCAGATAAACTTGTAAACGTCTTACCTTTAGAGATGTGTTTATTTTTTTGTTGTTGTTCCGTAAAGCCAATGCCTGTGTACGGTTTTTTTTATATCATAGCCTAGTGATTTGATTTATTGTTCGCTTGGCATGTATACCTAAATACATATGTCACCCTTTTATATCAGGGGCTTTATTTAATCCACTCCGAAATGTACCTTGTCTAAATTGGGAACCATGACAACCAATTTAAGAGTGGCCGGTCTGGGTCTTGCACCCAGGCCTCCCGAATGTCAGGCAAACCCCTTGCCACTAAGCAATCTTGTTCGGTCAAACAGCAGAAATAATGTAGCACAAATTACAGAGAGACATAGCAACCTACCTGTACGCCGCTATGCATTGTGGTTGTCTTCACATCGAAGCGCTCCTACCTCTCCCCCGCCGCCGTTCCCCCGTAGCAATAAAAGATGTAGTCGGTATACTTATACAACTGTCCATGTGTCATTAGCGATCGAGTCCAGCCGTAACGCCAACAGAGGCCACTGGCAGGGACAGTTGCGTTGGCGCCAAGCGGTGATAGGCCTCGGTGACATCAAGTGCAGGTGTCTCTGTTAGTTCCAGTGCCAATGTATGATAATGATGTTGCTGTTGTTGTTGTTGTTGTTGTCCCTCCCCCCGCCCCCCGTTACACTTGTAATGATAGAAGCATCTGCCCCTTCTGTCTGCTTGCTAACGAAAGCGAAGCTGACACCAACACCAAAGGCGCCCTACTAAGCATGCCGACGCTGGCCTTCTGGAAAAAGCAGCCAAAAAGACCGTGTTCTTGGATCTGCTCTGTCTGAATTACCTGGGTCGACTGGCCCTCCTTTGAGAAGAAATCCAGACAGAGCAGATCCAACAACACGGTCCTTTTGACTGTTTTTCCACTACAAGAGAGTCATCTTGTCGACGCGAATGTTTGGCACCACCAGGTTCTACGGTCAATAAGGACTTACCGCAAAATGTTAGGAATATTGCGCGAGCTGACGCGGCGCAGGAAGCGTGAACTCTGGCACAAACTCGTGGATCCTCCACCATGACAATGCGCCGGCGCAGACAACGTTTTTACTGGTTTCAGATTATTTAATGAAAAAGTCAAATCATGCAATATTGATGGAGTGCGCAAGCAATCTGCTTGTTCGTCGGATTTAGTTCCGCGTGACGTTTTTGTGCTTCCACAGGTAAAAAATGAAGGGACAGCGTTTCCAGACTATAGAGAAGATAGACATGAGCGCATGAGCAACTCAACTCGATTCCGAAAGACGCGTTTAAAAACGTGTTTCGAACTGTGGTTATATATATATATATATATATACAGAGAGAGAGGCGTGCACTGACGTATTGTAAATGATTAATAAATCATCACAATATTATATAAATATATATATATATATATATATATATATATATATATATATATATATGTATATATATATATATATATATATATATATATATACAGGTAGTTCCACAAGTTTTTAAAATAAAAACCAAGAATTTTCCAAATCTTGTTTTTAATTTTTTCTTTTTTGATATACTCCTCGAGAAGCTCAATACACTTTTCCCACCGAGATTTCAGAGCATTTATACCTCTTGAGTAAAATTCTGCGTCTTTAGACTGAAAATAGGCATTAACAGCAGTTGTAACCTCTTCATTGCTGGAAAAACGCTTTCCACCGAGACGATTCTTCAAATGTCTGAAGAGGAAATAATCAGAGGGGGCCAGGTCTGGAGAATAGGAAGGTTGTTCAATAAGTTCGAACCTTAGTTGGGCCAGTTTTGCCGTTGCTTGCCGCGACTTGTGTGCGGGAGCATTGTCCTGGTGAAACAGGACAACCTTTTTCTGCAAAGCGGGCCGTTTCACGATGAGTTCTTGCTTCAGGCAGTCCAACAGTCTTGCATAAAATTCTCCCGTGATCGTTTTATAGCTCTCAAGGTAGTCGACCAGAATTATTCCACGTTGGTCCCAAAAAACCGTAGCCATCATCTTTCCGGCCGATGCCGTTGTCCGCACCCTCTTCGGAGGTCCTTCACCAGGTGCACACGATTGGCGAGATGCTTCTTGGGTCTCGGAAATGTAGTGATGGACCCAGCTTTCATCGACGGTCACGAATCTGCGCCAAAAATCCGACGGATTTTTCGACATCTTGGCCAAATTTCGCTCTGAAGCGGAAACACGCGCGTCTGTTTGGCCTTGGTCGAGCAAATGCGGCACTCATTTTGCTCTGAGTTTTTTCATTTTCAAGTTCTCGTGCAGGATGCAATGCACACTACCCAAACTGATCCCCAAGGCCTCCGATATCTCCTTAATGTTCACTCGCTTATCTGCGGCAACGATTTTTCCGCACTTTTTCCACGTTTTCCTCATCAGTTGCCGTTTTTGGGCGTCCTGAACGTAGTTCATCCTCGGTGCTCCTGCGACCTCTTTTTAACTCATTAATCCACTTGGAAACAGTGGCAAAATATGGCGCAGAGTCACCGTACACCTCGTCTAACTCAATTTTCACTTGGGTCGCATTCCAACTTTTGAAATAAAAACGCTTGATAACCACTCAAAACTCTTTTTTCTCAATTTTTCCAAATCACGCCGATACGTTGCACGGGAAAAGCGATCAAACGAAATCACAACGGCCAATCACCATAGTATTTTGACTGCTAGCATTCGAAAAGTTGCCGTTTCCAATAGCGGTGAAAGCGCGAAAAAATTCGAATTCTGAAAAGCTCTTTTTAATAACTTGTAGAACTACCTGTATATAAATATATACATACAGGATATTTCAGGAATATTTTAACCCGGATTGAAGATGCGACATGGTCGCTTAGAAGAGAATTCGCAAAAGAAATAAGTTCTTTATTAGCTTTCACGCCAAATATCTCAAAATCATAACCTTACGACCACTCAGTGCGTTTGCCTGAATATGTTCGTTTTGAGCGCTGTGAGTGTAATGATTTTGAGGTATTTGGCGTGAAATCTAATAAATAACTTATTTTTTTGCGAATTATCTTTTAAGTGACCATGTCGCATCTTCTGACCGGCCTTATGTGTTATTCGGAAGAAGCAGAATTTTCAGCACGAACACGACGGTGACCTTAGTTTCGGTCTAGGGGGTGGTTGTCTCGCAGCAGCACATTTTATGCTTCTATTTCGGGCAAATACACCAGTGTCACAAATTGTAATAATGTCACTCTCATTTCGAAACAAGACTTTTAGAGACCATGTTTCATTGGAAAAAAAACGTTTGCTTTAACGAGCTCTACAATTCATGCATCGCTTTATAAATATTCCTGAAATACCCTGTTTATATATATATATATATATATATATATATAATGTAGTTTTTACACACCGCCTTGGCGTTCTATTACTTGTACGCCTAACCGCAACCTCAATTTGTTCTGGCTCTATCCGCCAACTTCTTTGGTATAAGTAAGTTATTTGTTGGCTTATCTTAACGTGGGCATTAAGCTATTTCAAGAAGGTTAAAGTTTTGCAGCGTTGGTGGCCTACGTCATGAAGTATTTTGCTATAAAGGGGATGAAAACTCATGAAGGTTAAGCACTGGCACCATCCAAGTATAGAGAAGCGGTCGGCATTATAAGTTCAAAGGTTATCTGGGTTTATATGGACAAGAAAGCAACCTATATTACCCGGAGTTTTTTTTTCTAAACTGCGCGTATATCAATAGAGTCGGCACAGCATAAAGACAAATAATCTACGCTAGCATACTTAATGTTTGTTATATATTTATATTTATATATATGTATATACAGAGTGTGTATATATATATATATATATATATATATATACAGAGTGTGACAGAAAGAATTTTATAGCGTACAAAAAATTGTAGAGCTCGTTAAAGCAAATATTTTTTCCAATGGAACATGGTCTCTGAGAAGTCTTGTTTCGGAGTGAGAGCGAAATTACTACAATTTGTGACACTAGTGTTTTTGCCCGACATAGGAGCACAAAATGTGCTGTTGCGAGACAACCAGTCTTCCTAGACAGAAACTAAGCACACCATCGTGTTCGTGATAAAATTCTGCTCCATCTGAAGAATATGCAAGGCCGGTCAGAAAACGCGACATGGTCGCTTAAAAGTGAATTCGCCAAAAATAAAGTGCTTTATTAGCGTTCACGCCAAATACTTTAGAATCATAACCCTACAACCACTCACAGCGCTCAAAACGGACATGTTCAGCTAATCGCAAAATCATTTTGGTACCAAACTTATGGCAATGCAAGCTGTGGTTGCGGAGTAATTACGATTTTTCGGAGGGCTTGTCCAGATTAAGTGCATGAAAAATAACGCGCTGCGGCTGTCGCGCGACACATCGGCGGTAGGCAAAGCAAAATACCTTTCTTAACGTTTACCAAAGCTCTAAACAGCACGCGTTAAGGTGCTAGGGTAAATAAATGTGCGCACTCTACTTTACTGATAATTGTACACCCCTTCTTAAATTAACGAGAGTTAATGTATGCACGTTGTAAGCAATATTACACTGATTATAATACTATTTACATACGTAAATATTTTGACTGAAGAATGTGTGAACAATTTAGTTGCACCAAACTAGTCAAACAATTGAAAATGTTCTTATTTTTATCATAGATGGTTTTAGGGAAAGTCTTGCTAGACTAACGTAATCTAAAACTTACTCTGTTCAACATGCAGCGAGCGCGGGCATTCGCGGCGCGTGCCGGTCAGTTTGGGTCTGCGCACGTATGAACGATAATAAAGAAAAATGAACAAGAAAAATGACAGCAACATCATGATGATAGAATTACTAACCAACGAAATAGCTTCAGCAGCAGCAACAACAACAACAACAACAACAACAACATTGCCACATGTTTTATAACCCGTTATATCATGTTGCTACTATATCAAGCTATAGTGTTGCGTTTCAATGTCAAGATCTGCTATAATAAGCAACATAAGCTAGATATTTGCCTACATGCACAGTCAAACTTATTGCCCAATAATTTTATTTTATATGGCGTGGACTCATGTGTGATTGTCTGTGTACCTTTGTTTGACTGACACTTGTGCGTGAAGGCTCCTCAATTTTGTGTGGTGCTTGTTTTTGCCCAACAGACAAGGTCTGCGTATCTTCTCACATTCTTTCTCTTCTTGGCAGGTTGTCCGCCTCTCCTAGATCGCACATATGGTATAAGGAAGACTCAGTTTTACCAATGCGGTGTAGGTATTGCTGAAAGCAGCTACGTGGCCCGTAAGCAGTCGCACGAGTCGGCAGGTAAGCGAGCCGTGATTAAAACTGTACCATTTTTTGAGATCAGGTAGTATTGTTTTTGTCCAGTACCTAGGATGGCCCGGCTGGATTACTTCCCATTGCTCGATCCTTTAGGCTGAGGGTATCTGTTCTGCCGATTAATTATCCCTCCGTTCGCACGTTAAGCCAGTTTTTTACTCTTACATGCCAGGGATTCTTCTTCTAGAGACAATTTGTATGGCTGCTGTCGAAGCCGTGCGACTTGGCCGTGCTATGTTAAGCGTTATAGGTCTTTGTGTCTTATTGATTCGGCGGCGTGCTGTAACCTCGGTGTTCATGCGCTCTTATAACGGCGACATATAGCAGGATGCAATCTACTACTGATTCTGAGAGACGGATCCGAGAGTTAGTTGCTTCTCTTGCCTACAAAGGAATTTTGCGCAACTCGGCTTAGGCTTTGGCAGCTCTTTTACTGCAATTGCGTACATGATTGATAAATGTGTTTCAGGCCTGGGATACGAAGGTCGCTGTAAAATGTGGTCGGCATACGGGTGCAGGAGTTGATCAAATTTTGCACAGAGCGAAGCGTAGTGTTGACAGTGTGTTCGACTCCAATAGTGGTAGATGTTTAGGAAAGGGTGGGACTATCGAGGTGCGTGCGGGGCAGTCAACAGGTAGTTGACGCAGCTAGTAAATGCAGCAAACTTTGCGTAGGATTCTCTCGGGGTTACATTCAGGAAATGCAAGGGCCATGACCTTCGATGAAGTGCACTATATGAAATAGGTGCCGTATTGGGGGTACGTCCAATTGGCAAGATAATGTGTGATTGGCACGATGTTGGGCCGTTTATGATCGAAGCAGAGCAATACACAAACAAGGATAGGGTAAGCGAAAACCGGACGAACCACAGGAATAGATCCAGCAGCATCTCAGATGCATGCTTGGAATGGGAATTTTTCAGGTAAGAGATGTAGGTACTTCAGCTAGGGGGAACCGTTAGATAGCAGATTTAGGCAAGCAGGTTAGGACAACATAATACAAGAACCTGAGAGTCAATAGGGTAGAATACGGATAGAGAGAAGGGTGGGACAGCAAGAGGGATCACAGGCACAGAGAGGATCGAGAGAACAACGAAAGGTATTTCCCGAGGAAGAGGAGACATTTCCGTGGCGGTTAAGAGCCGGAGGTAAACTTAAACAGTTTGTGCGAAGGAAGAAGCACGGCAAAAAAACAAAGGTGTGAGTGGAGGGAGGAGGAGGAGTAAGTGGCAAAATTTAATGCATTGATAGAAGTAAGGTCAGTCGATAATAATAATAATAATAATAATAATAATAATAATAATAAGAATTTTTTTTTCAACAAGGGTTTATTTTAACAATATGTACATGTATCACAATTATCAATATATTACTTATATAATATCTACAATATTGCTTATATTATTCTTATTGCTTGAGTGTCGGTGACCACTCAACATCATCTTGGCGTTGCCTCTCTGTAATTCTAATGACACTCTCTGTCTTTCCGAGATGGCCCAGTCTCTGGTAAAGCCGGGAAAGTTGTTCTCCCTTCTCGGCTAGTATCGGACCGATCATGTCGGGAAACACCGCCGTACCCAGCAGGTCCAAATCACATCGATCCTTTACAAGGATACCCGGGAGGTTGCTGTTAAATTCAGCGATCACCTGCTGTCTCTCTTCGTCCTCAAAACCCTGTAGAAATAGCTCGCATTTAGATGGGTTAAGCTGCAGACCGCTCCATTGCTCGAACGCTCGGAGATCCTTGATGTCTCTGAGTAACACCGAAGGATCGTTGTCCAGAAGGGTCCCATCGTCGAGGTAAAACAAAGGAACCTTGGATGCCACCTGCTTGACGTACTGATGCAGAAGCAGGCTAAATGCAAGAGGAGCCGCTACGTCTCCCTGCTGACAACCGGCTGATGACCTAATTTCAACCTCACCAAACATTAGGGGAGTCGGTTTGCTATATGCCTGGTGCATCATTGGATAGAGGGCCGGGGCGTGCTTGGAAATCTTTGTCAAGAGGTGTCCTCGTTTGTTTAAGTTAAACGCATTTTTAAATCTAATTTTAGGAGGCAGCATTTTTGGTTGTGTTCGAGAAAGGTGCGAGCTGTGTGAGCAATTATTTCTGCACCATTTTGAGTGGCGTACCCCATCTGCCGTGGCTGCAGGTAGCTTTTCACATTGACCTGGGGAAGCAGGGTCTTTGTGGCCAATCTTCGCAGGGTGCAGCCGACGGCTATGGGTCGGTATCCTCCGGTTTTATTTTTCAGAGCGATAAGCCACCTTCCATATATCACGTTTCTCACAGCCTCCGGAACTTGCCCGTTACGTATGATGTCGCAAACTTTGGCGAGTGTTTCCAGTACATCGTTGTGGTCTCCGTTAGCAGGGAGAAGGCATTTTAGATGGTCAGGCGTGAGGCCGTCGAGGCCTCCCGCCGCACCGGATGGAAAGGAGCGAAGTGCCTTGGCAACATCCTCGCCTGAGCACGACCCGACCGCTGGCAAGCCGAAAGGGGACGGTGGCACCACGTCCCCTGCAGGAGCAGGAGGATGTTTTGCCACCATCTCATTAATCGACTCCTCCGTTACGGGCGCAATCGTGTCATCGGAAGACAAGATCCTAATAGCGCTCCGCACATTAAAATCCATGGAAAGCTTGTGAGCAGCGATCTGAGCGCGAGCTTTATCCGTCAATATACGTTTGCCTCGACCGTCAGCTTCCACGAAAGTGAGAGCGGCACCCCCGAAAAGGGCCACCTTTTCTTTGACTACGCTGGCCAAGCTATGGCCTCCCTGGGTTTCTTTTTCGACGTGGAGGACTTTTGGGGCGAGGGTGAGCAGCGCGGTCCAGCTCGCTTCGTCATTCTTTTTCACGACGTCTTTAAGCAGACGGTGGAAAAGTCCGCGCAAGGGTATTCTCGCTACCTTTGGGATCCTGCGCAGCACCTTGCGTGTCATCTTGGCGTTGGCGAGTAGCTTGTGAAGAGAAAGGGGAGAAGAGGGCGGCAGGTGATCATCAGGTGTCAGGCCTCCGTTCACTGGAGACTGGCTGGCGGGGTGAGGAGAGGGTTCTACTAGTGAAGCGTGCAGAGAAGGCAGCGGCTGTGAGACGCTGCTAAGAGTGGCAGCGGCCTGTTGAAGCACTGCTGGCCCACTAGACTCGGCTATCTTTTTCTCATGAGTCCTAATAATAATAATAATAATAAGGCTTTCTAAAGTGTCTCTCTTCCCCGCAGCTGGGTACCATGCTGGACAACACCTCATTCCGCATGGTAACATCTCTTCGAATAGATGCCCCGGTTTGCAACCCCTACAATTGGCACGCATGTGGTACCACAGTAACTGAGGATGGGCTTCATTCTCTTAGCTGCATCAGCAGCCATGGTAGAGTTTCTAGACACGCTGGAATCAATGCAATGATAAGAAAACCCTTACGCAGGGCTGGTATGCCAAGCAGGCTCGAGCCCAGATTAGGACTTCATGACGACAAAAGACCTGACGGTGTAACAATCCCGCTATGGGCTAACGGCAGATGCTTAGTATGGGATGCTACAGTGTCCTGTATAGTGGCTCCCTCCTATATACGCCACAGTTCACTAGAAGCGGGATGGGTTGCCGAGCGCGCAGATATTGGGAAAAAATGCAAGTACCAACAACTGCAGACGGGTTACTTCGTAGTGCCAATATCTATGGAAACAATGGGTCCGATAAGCAAGAGAACTAAGAGATTCATCAGTGAGCTCGGCCAACGGATTACAGATCTCACAGGGAATCTGCGCGAAGGCGAGTTTCTACGGCAAATGCTGTCGTTTGCAGTGTGCCGAGGAAACGCCGGCTGTATTGTCGGTTCCATGGAATAATATTTGGGAGCTAGGAGAAGACAAGGAGTACACGTTCACACCTCACAATTGTAACATATAAAAATAATAATAATAATGATAATAAAAATATTATTTTTTTTGAACAAGGGTTTATTTTATCAATATGTACATGTATCACAATTAGCAATATATAACTTATATAAGATCTACAATATTGCTTATATTATTCTGATTGCTTGAGTGTCGGTGACCACTCAACATCATCTTGGCGTTGCCTCTCTGTAATTCTAATGACACTCTCTGTCGAAGGAAAGCGGTCGATCTTGGCTCCGCTGTGGCCTCGAAGAGCTTCTTCCCAAGCTCCTTTGTCAGTTTGAGGGCATCCTTGCCCCAAACGCCAGATGACTCGAGGCCGAACGCCATTACAACGTGGTCCTCAAGGAGATGCGCGTATAAGCGCCGTTTGTGCATCTCCCGTTGGTGGATAATGTTGCCGACGCCTGCGTTGGCTAGTGCACGATAGCCGAGGGCGTACGTGTCGGAGACGGTGACGTCCCATGCCAGCGGCCGATTGCGGTCCCAGTCTCGGCTGGTAAGGCCGTCTGGTCGACGCTTGTCGTCGCTCTGTAGTCCACCAGGCTCCAGTGTGACGCGATAGCCGGCTTGTCCGAAAGCGCGCCCGAGGATGTCATTAATGGCATCGTGGTGGCCCTGCGTAAGCCCAGCCAGCTTAGTGCAACTAAGTCGGTGCAGGCCACGTTCAACCACCGTTCCACCACACGGGCATGCCTCTGTCTCAAACATGGCAATGCCAAGTCTGAGGCCACTGGCGGCGCGGAAGTGGTCATCAGCCAGCTTACTGCCGACTAGCTCTGACGGAAACACGTCAAGCCGCGCTCCAGAAGCGTCGGGTGAAACCGCTTTCAGTCTAATGCCGTCTATATCTAACTCACAGGCCGACAGAAGAGTTAAGTGGGTAACCTGAGTGGCGATTTGGTCCCACCCTTTCTGCCTAGTGACCTGTTCCTCAGAAGGACGACCAGACTGACTCCCGTCCCAGATCCGAATGGCGTCTTGTTGGCGGCTGATGAGTCCGCCGGTAGTAGCGGCCACTGCAGAGGCGCAGCTTTGCGACGAAGCAAGAAAAGCGGGCAAGGCAAGGTCCGTGGCCGAGCGAATGCCCATTCCACCCAGCCGGGCCGATAGGCTTGCCTGCATCCATGCCTTATCATAGAGCGTCAGGTCAAGGATGTTTTCCAAGGCTCTCCTCACTTGGTCGTCGAGGTCCAAAGTTTCTGACGGCAAAAGGAAGGTAGGTGAGGTCCGTAGTACATATAGGACCTTTTGTACTCCCATTGCGTGCCGAAGCAGAAAGTAGGCTTAATGTCTACCGAGATGACCCAGCCTCTGGTAAAGTCGGGAGAGTTGTTCTCCCTTCTCGGCCAGTACCGGGCCGATCATTTCGGGGAAGACCGCCGTACCCAGCAGGTCCAGTTCACACCGGTCCTTTACGAGGATGCCCGGGAGGTTGCTGTTAAATTCTGCAATCACCTGCTGTCTCTCTTCGTCCTCGAAATCCTGTAGGAATAACTCGCATTTAGATGGGTTAAGCTGCATCCCGCTCCATTGCTCGAACGCTCTGAGATCCTTGATGTCTTTGAGTAATGCCGAAGAATCGTTGTCAAAAAAAGTCCCATCGTCGAGGTAAAACAGAGGGACCTTGGATGTCACCTGTTTGACGTACTGATGCAACAGCAGGCTAAACACAAGAGGAGCCGCTACGTCTCCCTGCTGACAACCGGCTGATGACCTGATTTCAACTTCACCGAACATCAGAGGAGTCGGCCTGCTATATGCCTGGTGCATCATTGGATAGAAGGCCGGGGCGTGCTTGGAAACCTCTGCCAAAAGTTGTCCTCGTTTGTTCAAGTTAAACGCATTTTTGAAATCTAATTTTAGGAGGCAGCATTTCTCGTTGTTTTCGAGGGAGATGCGAGCCGTGTGGGCAATTATTTCTGCACCATTATGAGTGGCGTACCCCATTTGCCGAGGCTGCAGGTAGTTTTTCACATTGACCTGGGGAAGCAGGGTTTTTGTGGCCAGTCTACGCAAGGTGCAGCCAACGGCTATGGGTCGGTATCCTCCGGTTTTCTTCTTCAGGGCAATAAGCTACCCTTCATATATGACGTTTCTCACAGTCTCCGGAACTTGCCCGTTACGTATGATGTCGCATACCTTAGCGAGTGTTTCCAGCACATCGTTGTGGTCTCCGTTGGCAGGGAGAAGGCATTTCAGATGGTCAGGCGTGAGGCCGTCGAGGCCTCCCGCCGCACCGGATGGAAAGGTGCGAAGTGCCTTGGCAACATCCTCGCTTGAGCATGACCCAACCGCTGGCAAGCCGATAGGGGATGGTGGTACCACGTCCCCTGCGGGAGCAGGAGGGTGTTTTGCGATCATCTCATCAATCGACTCCTTTGTTACGGGCGCAATCGTGTAATCGGAAGACAAGATTCTAATGGCGCTCCGCACATTAAAATCCATGGAAAGCTTGTGAGCAGCGATCTGGGCGCGGGCTTATAATAATAATAAATACCCCGCACCTCCCACTTAGAATCGGCGCTAGCGTCTGCGAGCCGTTTCAGTGCAAACTGTGCGGGGAGATGGTGGATTCCAGTGGCCTACACCCACTGAGTTGCCCGAAGAGCGCCGGTAGATCGTCCAGACATGCTGAACTAAACGGTGTGATCATAAGGTCCCTTAGGAAAGCCGGTATACCATCTACACTTGAACCGAGAGGTTTAGTGTCCGCTGGCGAAGAAAGACCTGATGGGGTGACCATTGCATTATGGTCACATGGAAAGTCCCTAGCTTGGGATGCAACGGTTTCGTGCACAACCGTGGCTTCCTATTTACACCACAGCTCTGTTGAGCCGGGGTGGGTAGCAAAGCACGCAGACGCCAGAAAACGGTTTAAATATGCTGGACTGGAAAACAAGATATATTTTTGTGCCTATCGCCATGGAGACACTAGGACCAATCAGCAAGGAGACCGAAGCATTTCTCAAAGATTTGAGTAAGCGAATTCAGGAGGTCACGAACGACCGAAGAGAGGGTCAATTCTTGAGGCAAGCGTTGTCCTTGGCCGTTTGCAGAGGAAACGCGGCATCTATTTTAGGCGCCATGGAGTGAACTAATTATTTAAAAAACTTTGCAATAATACGTTCAGACCTCTCAACTGTAACATCGTTTAACATGTAATAAATCATAATAAAATAATAATAATAATAATAATAATAATAATAATAATAATAATAATAATAATAATAATAATAATAATAATAATAATAATAATAATAATAATAATAATAATAATAATAATAATAATAATAATAATAATAATAATAATAATAATAATAATGCTTTCTAAAGTGTCTCCCTTCCCCACAGCTGGGTACCATGCTGGACAGCACCTCATTCCGCATGGTAACATCTCTTCGAATAGATGCCCCGGTTTGCAATCCCTACAATTGCCACGCATGTGGTACCACAGTAACTGAGGATGGGCTTCATTCTCTTAGCTGCATCAGAAGCCATGGCAGAGTTTCTAGACACGCTGAAATCAATGCAATGATAAGAAAACCCTTACGCAGGGCTGGTATGCCAGGCAGGCTCGAGCCCAGATTAGGACTTCATGACGACAAAAGACCTGACGGTGTAACAAGCCCGCTATGGGCTAACGGCAGATGCTTAGTACGGGATGGTACAGTGTCCTGTATAGTGGCTCCCTCCTATATACGCCACAGTTTACTAGAAGCGGGATGGGTTGCCGAGCGCGCAGATATTGGGAAAAAATGCGAGTACCAACAACTGGAGACGGGTTACTTCGTAGTGCCAATATCTATGTAAACAATGGGTCCGATAAGCAAGAGAACCAAGAGATTCATCAGTGAGCTCGGATTACAAATCTCACAGGGAATCGGCGCGAAGGCGAGTTTCTACGGCAAATGCTGTTGTTTGCAGTGTGCCGAGGAAACGCCGGCTGTATTGTCGGTTCCATGGAATAATATTTGGGAGCTAGGAGAAGACAAGGAGTGCACGTTCACACCTCACAACTGTAACCTATAATATTAATAATAATAATGTGTGAGTTGGAAGTAACTCCCGGCTTAAAATAATGTAATTGGTTTGCTACAAATCTGAATGCAGAACATGAGGAAAACAGGCTTCAGAAATATGCCTCGAACGGAAACAACGCTTTAACCTTGCAATAAAAATAATTATATACCAGGGTTATGAAACCGTATTTTGTAGACACAGGGCGCTGCTATCGCTGTAGCTAGCAATGCGGCAATGACGTAATTCTGGTCTTAAAGTATCTCTCTTATTGTTCCATGAGCAAAGCTTCACCGACGTATTTTCTACGAAATTTACGAAATCGTTTACCATGTCAAACTTTGTGCCAAGAATCACTGATTTGGGGGAGCTCTAATATTCAGTTATCTGTTGAGAAAATCTGAAACGGCGAGATTGCTCTTGGCACAGTGTTTAAAGTACTTCAAAATGTTCAACACTAGCAATTTCGACATAAACGACAAAACACTCCGAATTGCAAGCTTTGTTGATCATAAATTCCACGCAAACGCAAGAAAAACTTGCTGCTTAACTAAACGTGTGCCAAGCAACCATTTGCAGAGACGCTTGAAGTCCATGGGGAATATCCCTAAGCCCTTAAAGTGGGACGACATGAATTGAATGAAAGACAGCAATAGAACCGATGCTCGCCAGGTTCGAACGTAAGTCATTCTTGCTTCGGATCATGACCATAGATTCAAGTGGATCTTCCTCGACAATTCCAAGCGCTAAAAGTCGTGGCTAGACCCTGGCGCAGCAGCGTCATTGACTGTGAGGACTAATCGTTTCGGGAAAAACGACAATGCTCTGTCTTTGGTAGGATTATAGAGGTGTTTCATATAAGGAGCTGCTAAAACCTGGTGAAACCGTTGATGCTGCTTGCTATAGTCCACAAATAATCAATCTCAACTAGACATTGTGCGAGAAACGACCAGAATATGGCACAACAAAGTGATTTTGCTCCACGACAACGCGTCATCACATGAAATGAGAAAACTTATAGAGAATTTTCAGTGAAAAACTCTTTCTCACGCCGCTTATTTGCCAGACTTGGATCCATCCGATTACCACCCCTCTTCGCATCGCTTAACCGCGCTCTGGCCAAGCAGGAATGTTCTTTGTACGAAGACGTTCGAGAATGAAATTGCTCCGGTTTCATGTGCATAGGCTCTGTATATACAGCGTTCAAAAGTGGTTTACGAGTCTTACAGTAAATTAATAACGAGAGTGTTTAAAGCATTCAAAAATTGTTTTTATCACAGATAGGATGCCATAAAATAATTACGGTGAGGTGGTAGCTTTTTTTGGTTTTCACAAGCTGTACGACACACCCCATTTTGTGAAACCATTTTACATAAATCACAGGCACGTACTCTTGGTATTTAGTTTGCTGATAGTTATGTGATTATAATTAAAAACCCCACAGGAAAAATATAGTGGCGTCAAATCGAAAGATCTTGAAGGCCACTAAATCCCCCCATAAATCGAGATTACCCGTCCGGGACACTTCGGACATCTATCGGCTCTTCGTGAATACATGAGGGTATTCGGTTGCCTATACGCGACGGCTTTGTTAATTCACATTTCTATTCAGTTGGAATGGGCTGTGTCAAAAGATAATAATTAGAAACCTTCAAACGAGCATTGCGCTACGTGAACTCGGAAGCCCAATTGGCGAAGTATAGTCGCTTCTAATGCTTAGTTTCAAAAAGCTCATACCGATTACAGCGCTGGAGAAATTTGTTCTTCCGAAATAACAAACATAGAACATGCATAATTATTCGTGTAGATTTATTTAGTGTATTTTAACATGTCAGGAGTGTATGCGTAACCCAATAGAAAAAAGTATGACACACTCTTGTGCTCTTGGCTCTCGCATTCGACGCTGTCACACAGGACTTGTTGTTGATAAGCTTCACAGAAAACTCCGCACTGCCTTTGCTGTTTATTGCGCAACAATTCCGATTCCGTTTGTCGAAAGATAAAGCCTTGTTGGGAATAAAATTTAACAAATGCGAGGCCCGCGCATCAGGCTCATAGCGACGTACGTTCAACTGCTCGATAAACGGCACGCGTTGCCATTTTTAGAGAAAAAATGTGAGAAAGCCTACATGAGGTGATGCTCGCCAGTTTTCTCTTATTGTTGCAGAAGATTTCAATGTTAAGGTCCGAATTGACCAACCTGTCTGGAATTATTACGGCTTTTCGCAACACCTCAAATGAACGTGGTTGCTGAATACCCAACTCCAGCACCGTTAGTACATCTCTGGGTTGTACAAAAAGCTCTAAAATTGAGATATTTGCTGCTTGCGTAAACCACATTAATTTCCTATAAACGATAAAGAACGCGCCAGCCTGAAAACCATTACTATTGATATCTAAAATAATCCTGGAAGAATACTTAGTCAAAGTTTTTTCTCGTTGTACCCTATGGGTATGAGAAAGGCTCCAGTTGCATCGCGCGTCATACTGTGTTAGGATGCGGAGCGTGTGGACTGCGTCCATTGATTAAACGTAAGTGCTCGCTGGGTATTAAACCGCCATTTGTAGAAGTAGACTAGAAGTAAATACGCTCAACGTAGTTGTATTGCCTACACCGATATTTCTAATAACTTCACGCTCTATTTTAGAATGATTTTACATAACAGTTACAAAACTAATTATGGCTCTTGCATATACCTGCCGGGGAACGTATTCTGGCGCACTTGTTTCGCCACACGAAAGCTGTATGTAATCAGCACCTACTCGCGGACATTCGCACTATTTAGTAGCGATGAAGTTACCAGCCAGTTTGCGGAACGTCTATTTTTTTCGAGCCAGCAATGAAACTCGCCATGGCCGCCAGGAGTATCTATCGCCCGGGTGTTCGGAAAAACGTGACTGTGGGCGGGGGGGGGGGGGGGGGGGGATGGGGTCACGCTGATGGTAGCCGGCGACCACGTTGTCAGTGGGGCAGGGACGGATGCACAGCACGTGAGGGACGAAGTGATGCCTCATTACACGTTAGCAGCAGAGTTCACCAGATCGACCGATAACCAATCAGCAAGCCACCTGGGACTCTGGCGTGGCGGACCCTACGCTACGCTACCGCTTCGCACTCACCCGTCCACGCAACCTTCAGGTGCGTCGGTCTGTTTGGCGGAGTTGGCAGAGCTGCTCGGCAACCTTGGACGGACGCAGGACGTTGGTTGGTTGGTTGGTTGGTTCACCACAGTGCATTCCGTGCAGAGCTGGCTCGCCGGGCGCCACGAGCTTACCGGCTTAGCTGGCTGAGCTATGCCACGGTGAGACTGCGACCGTATTGTCGTTGTTGCTAGTTTATGGGGGACGTGCAAGCCTCGTACACTATATTTCGTAACAACTGCTTGCCGTGACTTTCGTGCGTCTGACACAGTATGTCTTTTCGGGCGTATGGGCACAGCATACCATAGAACGACGGACGGATATCGATTGCTAATTAGATTCAATGGATCTACATGAGTTATGCAACACATTCTTTTGTTAGTATGCTGGCAAACGGTTATGGGAAGTAAATAAAACTATCACGATGTTGACCCAGCTCAGTCAACACAGCCCTAAACAATAATTAACTCTGCGATTCTTCGCTCACTATTTCTCGCCCGAAATTTTTGGCGTTTGGCATTGCAAAACAAATCATGTCCTATGCGCATAGTGCAATGGTGTTGCGCTCTACTTTAACCAGACTACGAAATTTTATCTTAGTGTTTGTCTTTAAAAATGACCGAGACAAATGTCTTGTTTTTGCCTAAGCACAGCATTTACAATGTTTTCATTTCCCAGAGTTTTATAGTAGGTACTCGCGCATTTCATCGTATTCGACGATATTGTACTAAATTTTCTGTTATTGCCTTAACCGGAGCTTTCAGAAGCCCGGGTTGCGCTGTGATTTATGTCAAACAATTATCTGTCTATTGCATATGTGCATATTGCACAGGGCTAACACAAAGGTCATAACCATCAATGCCTATCCTAACTACAGACATTGTACTTTTCCTCTAAATTATTGATAACATAGAAACCGGTTATCATTACCAGAGGACATTTGAAAGTATTTTAATTTAGGTCATAGATGACTAATGTATACTCTATAAGGAACAAAACATATTAAGACCGATTTACGTTTATTTTGGTTTCTGTACTTTCCTAAAACCTCAGAGAGATCTTTGAAATGCGTGTCTTTGGAGCGAGATGGGTTAAAACATTCTGCCGTCGGGAACTCGAAACTTACAATGTTTGTTTTACTTACAAGCACTTAATGAGTAGCAGTTACAGTATACTTGTATTTGAGTGCTCAGGTAGTTGCATCAGGCCCATAATGGCATAGACGGAAGTGTCAAATGCCATTGACTGCTTGTAAACGAAGTTAAACCTCTTTTTGCTCTCTAGCGTGTTCTTCTTGGCGTTTGGCATATCTAATGCTGTTCTCTACTCGAATAGCTTTAATAACCTTCTCTATATCGGTATGCTAATTTGAAGCACGAAGGACAAGACGTTACGTAGTTAGTTAATGTATATATGTTCTTAAATTGGTGTTGGATATAATGTAGCATACTACGAAATCGCGCACGTCTTCAAATTAATGTGTTGGCGGCATGCCATTAACTGAGCCGATGTTTCTGTGCTATCGACAACCTTTTTTTTTTTTTTCTGGGAGGTTTCGGGAATGCATGATGCACATGCGCCACTAGCAGCCTGCGTGACTAGTGTGAGACTCGCAAACCCACTAAACCCGGATTCCTTCCCACCCCCCCAGGCTCGGTATTACATTGGCATTACATCGAAACCTATCGACAACCTGATAGAATGCTTCTTCTCTTAGTACAACAGAATACTGAACCAAAGCTACTTCAAAGTGCAGCGTGAAATATGGTCACATGTTATGTTAACTAATAATTTCCATATTCAATAGAAAACAGAAAATATGTTTTTCATTCTTTTTTTTCATTACGAAATGTTTGCAGTATGAAACGTCCCCTGTCTTTGATTCCGTTGTTGAGCATTTACGTGACATATGTGGTGTCGTCCCCAACGGGCGACCAGTCAATAACAGTCGTACACTTACCTGCGACACCCTCCAACCCTGCCCCCCCCCCTCCGCTCCCCAATTTCGACACTGCCTACGGCAAGAAAAGCTACGGGGCTCCGGTCTCTTCAGACGCCGCCACGCTATTCATAAAAAAAAAAATATAAATAGTCTCTGTCCTCTCTGGACTCGCGTCTGGTGACACGTCTGGCTACGATAGACTCTGCCGGCTCTCGAGTCGGGCCAATAACGGGCGTCGTAGCGTCATAGACTCGCCCTTGACAAAAAAAATCGCCTACAGGCACTGTTGTTGTTCCTTAGGTAGGCAGTGAGCGTCCCTTACAACTACGTCACCTTCTCTTTATGTCAGTGCCACCGTCGAAGCGAACTTGCAGACAGATCTGCTTTTCTTAGGCATGTCAGAGGTTTGGGCAGCGACGCCTCCAGGCGACAGCCGTTCGCCTAGATCGCAGATCACAAATCACATTTGGGCATACGATTTACGATTTTGATACGTGAAATTTACGATTATTGTTGATTGTTTTCTAACTTTGGGTATTAGCAAGCTTTGTTGTTGAAACACACTTGATAATATGAGTATGCAACGAACTCAAATTTGCCGTTCGACTAACTAATTCGGCTAAGCAACCAAACTAACACTAGTACGCATGGTTGTCCATGATTCGCATACGTGCAGTGATTATCGAAATTTTATTTGTAGTTTGTAGTAGTAGTAGTACAGCTTGCATATCTAAGAGAAGTAACTATGCACTCCAAGCACCAGCAATTGAGTCTGGAATATTTACTGTTACGACCTAATTAGCGCATCTGGATAAAGTGGTACCCACCTTACGCGACTAGGTATCATGCTTTTGTGCTATTTTCTTTAGTTATAATGTTATTTTTTTACGCTGGACTGGATAGATAATACTCGGGAACGAAGTGCATCAGTGCAATTAGTTGCACGGTATAATGTTTAAACAAAAATATCATAGCACCCCCTCAGTGATCACGTAAAATGCACCGTATCGCCAGTAAATCTGTTAAGGAAATACTGCAGGCGTTTCATGGATTGAAGATCTTCCCGGTTAGCGTAATGTCACCTCATGAATGACACAATAGACGAATTCAGTGTCCTGGTGCTCTATGGGCAATCATCTTTTGAAACCTCAACATGACCGACATGTGAAAACCTGAATTTATTATACAGCAAGCATGGTGCCCTTTCAGGCTAAAAACGCGTACACCAATGACCTATTTACATCAGAAAATGACAACAGTAGTCGCAGTAAGGTACCCTTTCTGGCATAGCGACGCTAAGGACAATACCTAGAATTGTGGCGACAAATTAAATCTCGTAGCCAAAATTCTGAGCGCAAATGCGACCCCCGAGGAGCCCCTTGAATAGCTGAGCTCGTTAAGGGCTGTCTGACGAAAGCAACACGTTATCTTTGGTTTTTGAGGGGTGTGAGTGTGCAAAGTCTCTTTCCTAGCGCGGTTACAATTTAAATAGACTTAACGGTCGATTGCTTTAGTAGATAAACAATTAAATTAACGTTTTGAGCCAGCTGGTTGCTGGTTCCAACTAAATGCCACGTAGACATGTTCGACTAAAATTACGGAGAACTGGCTGCCGCTCTACAGTCAAGAGGTTAACTGTCACCATCTGCTCGTGCTCAACTACGAATCTCAAGTCTTTCAAGGAGTCCAGAAGAGCCACCCCAACCGCTTTGGGGAACTGTTTGGCACTTGTAAAAAAACTAACTTTCTGAATGCAATAGGGCTGAAAATGAGCGATTCAATAAACCCCAACATCCTAAGGAGGCGAATCTTGCACAGAAGAATTAATGTGAAATCTCTCAAGTATACAAGCAGCTAAGCTCACCTAGCAAAACAAAACCTTTCCATCAGAGGGAAGTCTCCTTGATATCGCATAAAAACGTAATCCTAGTGCTATTGTAGCCAATGGAATTATTACCAGAAAAGGGCTCCTCTTTTTAAGACAGATATACAATTTTTCGGCAAAAAAACACTCCGACAGCGTGACTTGAGTAGAGCTTATCTAACGGCGCTTGACTGCAGCCAATCTAAGTATACTTAAATCCGTTCAATCCTATAGCAAGTAGTAGGCCTACACAATATAACACAACATAATTTCGTATCCTGGCTGTTAGCTGATACTTAATGATTTATCAACTAATTGCATCGGCGTTTCACTCTAGTGAGGGCCCACGTATTGAGATTTTTTTTCTTTGAATCAAACACAAGACCTGAAGACGTGATCAATGACTTAAGCCCATAGCTTGCCAGTGCCCGAACGTTGCCATAAAACATGCATTTTTAGAAAATGCACGCATACATATGGTTAAACATATATAAACGTACATAATTGTGCTTTCTTGTTAGTACGTGTAACATAAATGATGAGATTGTAACATAAAGGAATTAATAAATATAAGCAAGAGTAACGTATGGTAGTGTGCAGAGTAAACTAAAATCTGAGATGCTGACTGACTGCTTTACTATCACATCGTTGTTGGTTCTTTGTCATAAAGTGACAACCAATTACTCCACGATCCTATAAGAGCGTGCAAGTGTTTATGCACATGTGCTTGAACTGTAGTCCACATATGTTAATAGCTGCAGTAAAAAAAAAAGAAATAAGCAGACATTTTATTATATTGTTGCCATTGCTAAAAAGCCCTGCTCGATGAACGTGCCTCACATTGAACGTAGGTCTAACCGAACGATTGTTAAAAGGACACACTTATACGAAAACTAAATGGCGTACATTATAAGAAATGCATCGTAAGTGTATTGCAAAACTGCAATCCTTACTTCACCGTAACTGACGGCATAGCGTTGTAGGAGATTAGTCGCGACTGGGCTCAGATCGTTGCAGAAAATGCAATTGTTTTCTGAATATCAAACGCAATAATAACCAAGCATATTCACCCAAAGCATTTTATATTTAAACGCAGGCTCGTCAAACAGCAGTTAAATAACAAGGAAATTGTTAAAAAGGATGGCCCAACAAAGGTGGCGCATTACACATCGATAGTGTTATTTAAGGTTGCGCTGGAGTGATAGGAGTCAGCTTCCCGGAAATGTCTCCGATGATTTATATCGATCGGATCGGCTTGCTGAGTTTTAGTGAAATTCTACTAACGAGCTCAATCAGGCGATCTATTGCTTCATGAGTATGAAAACCTAATTTAGTATGAATACAATGCAAAACGGTGTGTGAGGTCCTGAACAGCGAAGGTAGCAGTATATTGATTGTGACTCGTCGGTGCAGGCATCCGATGGGAATGCCGTATCGCACTGGACAGACTGATCGAGGACACATTCATCCGATGGTAATGCTGGATTGCACTGGACAAGCAGATCGAGAACACACCCACCCATAATTGTTAGCTGACAACAAGTCACTAGGGCTAGTCATGTATGTTGCTTCATAGGTTACGAGGCTTGTTCTCGTTCAACACGTTTGCCTAAATTGTCGAAAATATTTTGATGATTTTCCTTTATCCAGAGCCTTCGTTCAAAATTGCAATTGTGATGCTTCGCAATAGCCGTGAGTGCGCGATCTTTTTACCAGTTTTGCGGAAACTCGAAACTTAATTTGACGGTCTCACGTCGTACAAACTGTAGGTAGCCATTAATCGTAACGAGATACTTTTTCGTTGCAGCACTTAGCGCGACTTCATATCAACGTATATGTTCGCAATGCGTAATGCCTCCATCATTCCGTGGAATAAAAACGAGCCGCTTACCCAGGATATAGTGTGTCTGTCTCACCTGTATGTCCTGCTACGAGGAATCCCATCGAGCAGGTCATTTTCATTATCGACGGATTTCTGCGCAGACATGGTCAAAGTCAATGTCAAAATAGGTCCTGCCGGACGCTAAGTTACTTCTGCCAGAGTTCCACCCTATCACGCAGCTGGGGGTCTAGATTAGGGGTTGCAAAGTGTGAAGACGTTCAAGAAAACGAGACCCCTTATTCTTAAGATGCTAGCAGCACTCTCCGCGCTGTTGTTCCTTCCATTGTCGCAAAAGCCCACAGCCTGTACTGGCAATGAACATTATTGCATACAACATTTGCCTCAAGACAATTTTTCTGGTATTAATTATATTTCTAAATTGCATGGGAAAGAACTCTCAATCGGCTCTAGTACCTTCTCACATGTTCTATAACGTCTTGAACAAAATCTCCACATGAAGTATACGCGACAACTACGCGCATTGCGGGCACATTGGCAACTGCTCCGTCAACTCACTAAGACTCACGTTGAGAACGAATTCGGAAACGGCGTGAGCCTGAAGGTGAGCATTACTTTTTATTGCAACAGTTCAACATTTCTGACAACTTTCGATAGTGTAGGTCTTTATATCAACAGCGTTGCTTTTGAACAATATCGTTGTTATGTGATCATGAGTAGTCCTATCATGTGAACTTTCAGCATTTTAAAGTGCTATTTCTATTTACTATGCGGTATACTCTCAAAGATAGAGAACACTGGTTGGATAAAGCTACTCCAAAAGTCAAAGTGAAGTTTTCTTACGGTCAGCTTGATGGCGTCGCGGGTTGAGCATTACGCTCGCCAGCCTCATCCTCCTGTTTAATCTTTGGTAGGACCAAACACCGTAGTCTGACCGAACACAGGGTTAGGACAACGAATATCAGAGCACGTACTTATCTTCTAGGTCTAGTGTTTGCCTTTCACGGAGAGAACAGAATCAGACAAAGTTGAACACTTGCTTAGTACATTGCTTGTATGTCTGACAAATTCAAGATGCTGAACAACCGCTTTGCTGCTAAGCAATTTCCAGTTCTTCCTCCACGGATCTCTTTACGATAGATGTAAATTGCTTCCAGATAATCTGTGTCAGCATGTAAGAGTACAATTTACAAATATTTTATTTATTAGTTTATTTTGCGCTGAATGCTACTGCTGTATGTAGCCGTCGGGGGAAGACATTGGCTGCTAGCAAATTTAATGACATGTGTAAACATTGAGATGGCGCGACTATTATTAAGCTTGACGGTCATCACCGACGGACTATTGACGCCGATCACTGGTAGCTTTGCTCTGAGCGATTACATTTCGCCATCATTTGTTAACAAATTCATGTTTGGTATCAATTCAATTCAAACATTTATTCACCTTTGCCAGGTAGTATAAACACAATATATATATCTCTTCACTATATACAATAGCGGCTAAAATTGCACCCTTGGGCATAGTCGTGTCTCATTGGGGGTTGAGCCCACAAGACATCCGGTATATAAGTATATACTACACAGACTATATGGCTACAGTCAGGCTACCTAGGGAAGGAACCAAAGCACAGGAAGCGGCGTGGTATCTTTCACAGTGTGCTTTGCATCTAGAGCACCTGCAATGGTCATCTGGTTCGTGGAAGTCCCGCACTATACACAGTTTATGATGAAAGCCGTGTACGGCATAGCGGGTTACGACATGACAGTTGTAACGATACGCCCCTCTCCATTCGTTACGTGTCATAGCTCCAGGTTCGAAGAATTTATCATCGATATCCGCGAACTTTATCTCCCAGCACTCGAGGTTGTCCTTGAAAGCCGTTGTCGCCGACAGATCAAAGCGGTGCCGCAGATCTTCGGTGAACAGCGGTGTGTCTGCTAGGAGATATACTTGGCGGTTCCGGGTCGAGATGTGTAATCCCAGAGCCCTCTTGAGAAAGAAGGCCTTAACACGGTTAAGCTGTTCGATGTTCTGCGCCATGAGGTCCTCCCAAATGACGCGTATCCCATACGACGCGATTGGGGCTATTTTGAGATCGAACAGTCTCAAGGCGGTTTCGAAAGACAACAGCTGCGGCGATTTTATTGCCCATACGGCGGTCACTGCCTTCCTGCACCTCTCGGCAACTTGTGCGGTGAAGCTGCGTCCGTTATAAGAAAATAGTAGCCCCAGGTAAGGAAACCTGTTTACGTACGCGAGCGGTACACTGGCGTATCGCAAGGTGTCAGTGCCACTGATCCTGCCGCCCCTCCTGAATTTCATTGCTTCTGTCTTTCTCTGGTTTTCCGTTAGTCCCAAAGCATTTACAGCGACGTAAAGACGGGCTAAGGCTTGCTGTACCTGAAACCTGCTTGGACCATATATGACCAAGTCGTCCGCGTACAAGATTACTTTGACTAGATTTATCGGGCCTCTTATTTGGGCGGGCAGGTCCTTTAGTATGATAGAGAACAGGAGAGGGCTCAGGTTGTCAACCTGAGCTAGGCCTGTTGTCTGGGCGAAAGGTTCGAGTTCGGCGATACCATCCTCGATGGTTATTCTGTTCTCCTGCAGGATGGCCACGAGAAGGTTAAGCACTTTAACTGGCACGCCAACCTCTGCCAACGTACGTAAGACCATGTTTCTAGGCGCCGAATCAAACGCTGCCTTGAAATCGACGAAGACTGCATACAGAGGGTTCATCGCTATGGCTAACGCCCTCTTAACGTTCTCCATCAGAATCGTACAGGCGGTTTCTGTCGAGCGATCTCTGCGGAATCCATGCTGCTCGGTCGGGATGGCTCCGACGCCCTCCAGGTAGTCACACAGTCTCCATGTCAGCAGACAAGAGAGTAGCTTATAGCATACGCTCTTCTTCGCGATGCCCCGCCAAGATGACGGCAGGGCCGGATCCCCCTTACCCTTAGGTATAACTAGCAGATTTGCGCCCTCCACTCTGCTGGGCGCGGACCAGCAAGGAGCAAGAAAGAGTGCACATTTCAGATGCTCATTGCGTACTCTGTCGGGGCCGGAGGCTTTATTACTGCGGAGACTTCGAAGTCCTCGTAGGACCTCCTCGACGGTGAACTCCTGCTGGAGGGGGTCGATTTACCCCACACGGCGACTAGGTTTGGCACCTCGCGAGGAATGGTGTGAAGCGTGTGAAGCGAACATTTCCGAGAAGTGATTAATGAGGGCTGACGAGCTGATAGGGCAGGCTGCGGTGCTCCCTCGGTGGGCCAGCCATCTGTAGGGATGACGCTCTGCGTCGGCTATAAGGCGAGCCTCCAGCATCTCCTGGTACCTCTTACGCTGCGTCGCGTATGTTTTCCTACAAATTGTTCTGAATATCGAAGCAAGCTGATGGTAACCCGGATTCGATTCCGCTAGGAACCTAAAGGTAATCTGGGCTCGGCAAGCAAGCCGACAGCTGTGGTCGAACCATGGCCTGTGCTTTTTGGAAAAATAAACTGGCTGTATACCTCCGTGTCTATCACGTCCGGCACAGGGAGAACTTCATGAGCACGTTCTAGGAGCATATTCACATTGAGCCGGCGTGGGAGGGCAAGTCGCCTGGCCGTTCTCGTTGACGCTTCCTAAACCATGAGGTTCACGGCCACTGGAACGTGGGCTCGAATGCATGCATATGCTGCAACTACGGACATTGTCGGGCCTTGTAGGGCTATGACGTTATTCTCCGCTAGACACGTCGTAAAGTCGCCTAGCTTGTGATTGTAGAAAACGAAGGTACCCCCACTTGGCCGCCCTGGCCCGCTGCGCTTTTCAGCGAGGCAATGCACAGCATAGAAACTCGAAAGGTCGAAAAGGGTGGTCGCCTAGGTTTCCGTCAGCACTAGGATGTCCAGTCCATCCAATGCGTCGGGGGCGAGGAGCTCTAGCGAGAAAGCTCCCTCGCAGTTCCATTGTGCAATTCTTATTGTTTCTTCTTGTGTGAGGCCCGACCTCGTTGTGCGCTCCTCGATCGACCTCGGGATTCACTGTGATAGCTGTGAGCGTTGAATGCCGACGGGCCAGTCGTCACTGTTGTCAAGACTTGCTTCACGAATTCTTCTAACGTGGGCAAGGGAGGGGCTCGTGGGCCGCTGAGTGTCGTTGTCGTTTTGTCGTTGTTTCGATCATATCGATGATTGCTCCGCTTTGGATCCGCTTGGCCATGTTGAGTCGTTCTCGAGAAACTGACCCGGCTGGGGAAACGATGTCTCATCGTGAGGTCTCGGTTGATATGGGAGGGTCTGCTGTTCGAGGCCTCGCGTGCAGCTATCGATGTTGGATTGACAATCGAACTTACAGACTTTTGACTCCTGCTCTTCTCGGGCGACAAGATTCTCACCCCTAAAAAAGGCTTATTCTTCTTGCTATGTTGCAGGCGATTTTATCCGCTACTTCGCCTTTATAGCTGTAGCACTGGCTCTCGACGACCGATCGTTGACAGATTGAGAGGGCGAGAACCGAGAACTTAGCACCGTCCTGGGCCGCTTTCCTCGTCAGAACGTCGTTAGCTACCTTGCAATCCTGACCGAAGAGAAGGACGGAGAGAATGTGCACCTCGGATCCTGGGCGTGCTGATAACAGCTTCTCTGAGAAGTTCACGACTTTACTGATGTATCTGTCTCTTTCAAACTCCATACACTCATGGTAGCCGGCTTGCAGGAACACCGCTACCGGGCCATTTGTGGCAACAATGTATGTTTCCGCTTCGATGATAACACTGTCGATGTCTATCTTGGCCGCAGAGCGGATTGCGAGCGGCGTCGTCTTCGGTAGAATTCGCCTCAGCGCTGGGCCAAGCGGTTGCACGATGTTGTCGCCCACCACGAGAGCTGTTTTCCGCGGCGGGGTTGGTGCAAGGCACTCGAGCGGTTTCACCGTAACATCGATCATTTCACTCTCCTCGGTCAGCTGAGCAGACTGCCTGTGCTTGGACTTGCAGCTTCGCATTTCATGTTCAAGCTCTCTTACGCGATGGAATAGAAAAGTCACTAGTTGCATTGATTCACTTTCTAGCGCACATTGATCTAAACATTTCATGAACTCGTTTTTTGATTGGTCCGCTGTTGGCACTGAGCAAACTCTACACCGCCATTTGTACGAAGGATCAGCTGTCGGTGCAGATTCGTCATTAGTTTTGCAGGCCACGTGAATAACTCTAGCACATTTCGAGCAACACACGGATAGTGCACCTTGTAGACCCTCTTCACATCTCGCGCAGTAACTCAGGTAATTCAGTCGAGGTTCCTTCGCACGCGGGGACGGCGGATAGGGCAGGGTTCGTTTTCTAGCCCCTGTGGGCACTGCTGCTACCGTGTCATCTGTTGTTATTGTTTTTGTAGTGCCCGCCGCACTGCTGACCGGCCCCTGTTGATGTTGCGGTTGGATCATTTCGACACTGTCCACACCATCGAATAAGGCCTTCTTGGAACGGTTCGAAGACTAATTCTATAGAAGGATCCCGCTTAATCGTCGGAGTGCTGACCGACCGTAACAGGCCCTACCGATTCGGAGAAGTCGTGCGTAAGGAACGTTGGCCGTTGGGTCAGGACGTTTCGCGACGGGGGGTGTATGCTCTTCTACTCCTAGAGAAAGTCGAGAAATCGGGGATGGCGCGGTGCACGGTTCGAAGACGAATCGTTTGACACCAAGCACGCCTCACACGGCGCCAAACTGCTTACTAGAAAGGCACTAAGCTCAGGAGCACAAATGAACACGTCCGCACCGGTCAGCTGACGAACATAATGTTTGGTATCTAAAGCAATAAAATATTGGTCACTCTTCAGGCTTGCGGTTACAGGTTGATGGAAAAAACAAATCTAAGACTGCGTCGTTTACTATTCACTTCGGGACCTTTATTTATTCACGCCATAGACTGCTTTAGATAATAATATTTTTAGAAAGCCCTATCCCCGTAGGTCAGCTCGTGATGAAAGCAAATTTTGCCGATATTTTGTCAGAATCGAATTGTTTATCGGAAAGATATAGGCACTCGCTAAATTAAAAGTTAAATTACACCACAATCAAAAATCCTTGTTGTGGTTGTGACGATCAGAATAATTTCAAACCATGAACGGAAAAGGTGCGGACCTAGATAGACGACGGGGGCTATCTGATCAAGTTAATATACAATTTTATGACCAACGTATTATGCTTATTTTTCATTTAACTTAACGTGTACCGACTTAGTACTGCGCATTTCGCCAAAGCTCTGCCGTTACAATTAAAACCAGTTCACCTAATAGATTTTTACAGAGACAAAGCATGCAATTGAGACCTGATCTTAGCTACTTGACAAAAATTGCTGCCGGCTGCTGGAATATTAGTTGTGCGCATGATAAGAAACTATCACTGACGTGTATGTGTTTTTGTGGTCCGCGTACTTCAAGTCTGGGCACAAAGACACACGCTATTATCGCACGTGCGATAGGCACCAATAGGCTTGTTTTAAAAATTGCTCAATATGTCATGCCTACGCCACGTGACACACTCGATAAGGTATCATACTGCCCGTTTAAGATTACTATGCATGGATCAGATGTATTAAAGGCCTTTCCTCTAACGGCAACTTTTATACTGCCTTTTTAAAAACCTAGAAGCTCGTTTTATTATAAAAATTTACAAATAAATACGCAGGAGTGCCACTAATTGTTGCATAGGTTTACATTACTTTAATAAAAAGGGAGTGGCGTTATTAACTCCATTAACGTTAATGCATCTATATATTTACTCCACAGGCTTGCACATAGGCTACTGATAGGCGATGACGTCCACTTCACTTCTGCGTGTCTTAGCCACTGAGGACTGGGCGTATCGAGAAAGAGCTTCAGCCTATGGGTCACTGACGACGTTTTGCCAACGCTCCTATTTCCAATCTGGGGAATGTATCATGCTACGATACGTCTCTGGGCTACGGGCAAAGATGTTTCCATGTCGACCTGTGCTTTGATGGTCTCTATTTATGTCAGCCTTTAATACGCATGTGTATATACATATATAGGCACACACATGTATAAATATATGTGCAGAATATATATATACATGCACGCATGTATACAAATCTAAATTTTACCTATTAATTGCCTCTTTGTAGCGTTTCTGTTGCAGCATATATATATATATATATATATATATATATATATATATATATATATATGATAAATAGTTGCACACACCTCTTCATGCTATGCATTTATATGCAAATATGTATGCACCATGCGCCTTCTAGGCTTTAGCACTGATAACTATTTTTTGTGCAACTGTCGGGCTCCCCACACACTGGTCAACAACGAACACTGTTAGCAATAGGCATCCACGCAACACGTCAATGCTGCGTCTTAGCTTTCTCGAGTTGCCCTGCAGTAAGGTGATCCCATATGACTTGTGGTCCGTAAAAAGCCACCGCGGCGACCTTGAGATCGAAGAGGGCTTCAAGAGTGCCCAGAGATTACGTCTGAGGTTTATTTACAACTGACATAGCTATCATACTCTTTCGAACTCGCTCTGCAATACAAGTTTTTAGGCTTTTCTGCAAATCCATCTTGATGCGACTGTACTATAAAATATCGTCGACATAGTGAATTATGCCGATAATTATGCGTATTGGAGTTTTTCTAGTTGATGACAGGAAGCGTAGCAGGGTTAAAAAGGGGCTAACATTGTCACCCTGTGGGTAGCGCGTTGGTTTTATAATTGCTTTGAGCTCACAGATTCCGTCGTCAAGGATATTAGGGTTTTTATCATATAAAGTCGCCCTGATGACATGCCAGCGCTGGCTAGCTTCGTTTGCACAGTCGATCGAGGGGCGGCATCGAGCCCAGCTTTTAGATCTACAAAAGCTGCGTACAGAAACTAAAACGAAATTTCGGCCTGCAGGCTTCGCTTAACCTCTGTCTAAGCTCTGTGCATGGTCAGGACTGAAAAGCCCTGCTGCCCCGGTGGTATGCCACCCGTTAACTCTAGAATGTACGAAGGGGACTGGTAAGTGTAACAACAATAATCTTGTAGACGCAGCTCTTTTGACGATGTCAGTTAAAAACTAGGCATTGTCAGGACCCCTTTTCCTACTAGAATAACTTTTAGGAGACACTCCGCCCAGCGTTTTGCTGTCTGGCCTTCACTGAGATAGCGATTCAGCAAATCTGTGAAGAGTGGCCTTAATAGAAGGACATCTTTGATGTTTTCATGCCTCGCAAAAGTAGGGTCGAAGGCGCTGCTGCGCTTGGCATTAAGCACTTGACTGGGCCTCCGGGGATGCTGCGGGGACGGCATTAAACATGAAAGTTGAGGAAGCAGGGAGCTCACGCTTGGAATGTTGCTTCTGTACTACGGCACACTTTTCATGGAACACCAAGTACGTCAGTAGCGTCGTTTGGTGAATTCCCGACATTTTAGATCCTGCAGCGGCAAGCAAAAAGTAGTCTAGGTATGTTATACTTATGTTTTTGCCCTTTTGTAAATTTTCTTTGTCCAACGACCTTGCATTTTTTGTGCGCGTTATAAACAATAAACGTTTGTGATAGCGGGAAGTGTCCAAGCGCAGACGTCGTGTGCGACATCGAAAAGTGCCGTATTTTTCTAATGCATTACATACACATTCCTTATCCGTTTAGACACAACAAATAGAGCACACTAGAAGCCAGGGAAGTATCGCGCTTTAGCTGCCCAAACCACGCCGCTACTGTAGTTATATATGGCCGTGAGCTATATGTCACAACATTTTAAGAAAAATGTGCTTTGTCTGCAAGTCATTGAACGTTCGTTAACGAAAAAAAATGCTCGTCTTAAGAAAAAAAGGTTTTTCCTCTGCAACTTGCTTCTTTGCAATCGTAAACTTTAAAAGCGATGTCCGATCAGTCACGTCGGTATAACAAACATTAGTTATTTCACTGTAACTTCTAGATAGGACATGTTCGCCTTTAATTATTTCTAAAAAATGCTTCTAAGCAAGTTATACGGTCCTTTCGGAGGGCGCCCATACTTTTCAGAAGACGAGGAAGAATATATATTTATATATATGAAGCACTTAAATGTATACACCAAGCAATTTTACTAGAAAAGAGGTTCCACAACCCACTGAATAGGTCGTCATACACAGCCAAACGTTAGTGTATCGGATGCGTTCTGGCTCGTAACGACACCTCAGCGCTCAGCTGGATGCATAAATCCTCAATTTAGCGATGTTTCCGTAATTCTGCGAGACAATTTGCATGTGCTACGATGCTGTTTGTCGTTCCCTTTGTAAACTCACTAAGCCGATTGATATTAAAACGCATTCGAGCGCAAGTGTTAGGTTCAGATTTACCAAGGGTCATTTGAATATCGTCATCAATCCATCATACTGAGTATTTACTATTGAATGAACGCGTATATTAGATCTGTTGTCCTATTTCGCAATATTTCGAATCGCAACAATTCGAAACAAATATATATATATATATGAGCTAACAGTCAATAGGTCGTAGGACTCGTTAAACAACACATTTTCAATAAAAGAACGTCTCGTTACGAAAGACTGATCTACTTAATACGAGACCTAAGTATATCAGAACGTTTAAAGAAAAATCTACTTTGACTGAAATTTATCCAACTTCAGTCTACTTACTATCATTCAAGTTTTACATCTGATGGTTGAACAGACTTTGTCGCTTTTGTTGTTGTTGTTGTTGTTTTTCTGGCTGCTGTTTTGTTTGTTACTGTCGTTGTTCTTGTCGTGTTGTTGTTGTTGTTGGTGGTGATGTTCTGGTTGTATTGTGCCGTTTCAGCCACGTATAAAGCCGCCAATTGCCATTAACTTTTCGATCGATATTGGCCACACTGTGGTAGCGGAAGACGACCGAAAGCCTTCATTAGAAGTCGTAGTAGTTGCAGTGGCAGTCACAGCAGCAACAGCAGCCGCAGTAGCGCTGGTTGTAGTTGGCACGATGGTCTCTCCTACTGGGGACCCGCTTGCGGACCTTGTGCCGCCCGACCTGGCCTGGCCTGGCCTAGCCTTGACTAGGACGACTATCTATCTAGTCGCATAGCGTCGCCCCGCTGGCCAGTTGGCTACATCGTAGGCAGAGCGGCAGACCCAACCTCCTTGCCGCCTGGCTATCTGTGCTACTGCGGCCTGTGGCAGCGGGGCGGGCGGTAGCGACGACGCGATCCACCTGGCCTTCCAACTTCCCCTTTTCCCTGCCGACCCGGCCTGCCTCTTCCTCTAACTCTCCTCCGACGCGGCCCGACCCGTCTCATCCTCCTCCTCCTCGCGTTCTTCCTTGTCCTACTCCGTTGGCAAGCGCGAACGGTCCCGGCAAGCAAAACTTTAGCCAGCTAGGCTCCTCGTCTGTCGACAGTGATTCCCCAGGGGCGCGTTTAACTCGATTACCTGGCGGAACTGGCAAGCGGTAAAGGTTGCAGACAATGCCGGACAATGCCGGCCCTGATAGCTTTCTGCCACTACCCCCGCTAACTTCCCTGCTACTGCTGCTACTGTTGCCTAGCGGTAGCCGCCAACGCCACCGCCCCCGCCCCCGCCGCATCGATCCAGTCGACGACGCGCTTTTGGCTCGCCTTCTCGCCTCTGGCCAACACCGCGGCCGTTGCTGCTAAGGCACCCCCTAAGTCCGGTTGCTTCTCGTCCTTGCGTCCTCGCAGCTTGCCACACTGGTCATCTTTTATCGAAAAGGAGAGTAGTAGAACTTACGCGTCAGATTGTTGATTATATAGATCCAGCCTCGTATGAGATTCTACGTTTAAAGGGAAGATTGAGGGGGTGCCATCTTTCGCTAGAGGAAGAGTCGTTTCTTACAGCACAGAAGTCGTCAAGACACAGAGACCCAGTCTCTGTGTCTGACCCTGAGTCGGGCAGCCTACTATTTGTTCGGTCGTCATTGATCAAGATAAATATAGTACTATGCTTGCCGCAATAGGTCATTTACAACGCTGACTGTGCCAAACTCTGCATGCCCATACAAAACGAAAATTGTGCAAATATACTGAAATTTGTCTAGGGGCAGCAAATACACAAACTAGTTATAGGTTCGACAGAAGCTGCTTGTCAATATTAGAATGGGGCAAAGACTTCGAAGAGGCAGGATACGGTGACTGCTGATTAGGGTGTGCCTGGCAGAGGAACTACTAAAGGTGTGTAAAATCGCGCTGCAGTACGTTTTGACGGGTCACCAGCGATAGTTAATCTACTGCAATACCCCCGTTCTACTTTACTACTCAGGTTATATACGAATAAACAAATTTGACTGTCCAGCTATATAACGGAACGAATTCGTGTCATTTCCAAAAAGCCCACCGACCCAATTACGTTACGCAGCTTAACGGTCGTGCTGTACATGCTACAGGTCCCTTCGATAAAACGGCGACATGTGTATTTAGGTATATGTGCCAAGCGAATATAAAAAAGCTATTAAGATTTGAATTAAGCGATACCGCTTAAAGGATAGTGGAACGTAGGAGGGGGTCATATGGTACTTTAAAAATTGGGTACCGCCGTCAGCTGTCGGGGGGCGGCACTACTGCTTGAGGGCTAATTTTGATAACTCACAAATCGTAGCTGCATAAGCTGCTAGTGGCATTCTTAGTCAAACTCAGCTATTCGTTGTACTTGGCTTTTTAGTTTTCTTGTATGTGGTCGCAGTGCTTTGTAGTTATTGACGAGTATGTAATAGATGTAATGCTTCACAATTGCAGTAACATTTGGTTTACCCTATCAACAAGCTACATAATTTTCGATGCCCATGTAATTGTACTCATGATAGTCTGAGATACACTATTGCCGTAATGTGCTTGATAATAGCATATCAAAGTTAGTTGTTCATACCACTAGTTGCTCTAAAACTTTATGAAATACCTGTCCGGTGATTGGGCTCTGAAAAAAAAAATATATATATATAGAAAATATTGTGATGCTTTATTAATCATTTACAATACGTTTGCACACTCGGCAAGGCTCGCTTTAATAAAAATGGTGGTAAAAAGGTGTCACGTGAGATAATAAATCAGCTGTCCGTGTCCTTGCTTGATGGTAGCCCCCGCTCTTATGGAACCGGTGCGAGCGGCATATCCTCAAGGTTCCTTGCAACGTTAAGACGGTAAGATCCATAAGATTCCTCTTCGTGACGCCGAGCCCCAAGATCGTACTCGCAGATTCGGAGTCCCCTACACCACTCATAGAGATCGTGATGTATCCGACTCTGCGAGGTTTTTGCGGGTGGGGGAGCGCCGCTCTTAGGAACTCATATTTGGCGATCTTGTCCTGCCGCGCTTCTGCAAGGTCCCTGTTCGGACCGCAAATCTCGGCATCTAACCCCCAGACCTCGGTAGGTGTTGTTATTACGAGGTCGGACCTTAGTCCCGGTGCGCCCGGTCGACGGAATACTTGCTCACGAAGCACCTCACGACCCCTACATCTTTTAAAGCTTATCTTTTCTGTAAATAAAAGGTTAAAAACAGTGAAACAACGAAGCAGGAAATCATATACGACAAATTCCAATGAAAGCATTGCGAAAGCACCTAACACAATAAGGAGGAAATATTTATGATAATAACTGAACAAAATGTTCTGTGTGTGTTACAACGCGGAACAAAAATAAGGCACCACGCTCTCAATAATCCACGCAAACAAGGTAGCCCACTCATACAGCATTTTCATAATACGCAGTAAATTCAGGTCAAAATACGTGGATAAACATAACAATCTAAGCGGGTGATTTTCTGTATACTGTCGAACAAAACTATCAGCAGCTGACATCAGCAGCCATATATGAGTATCATGCTAAATCAAAGAATCGAACACTCTAAGCTCTTCTAAATGTTTAAGATATTTAATGTGCAGTACGATTATCCAGCCCACATTCATAACAAACCATTGCAAATGGCAGCAGTATTGCTCAACGCAGTAAGGTGTTAAAATAGCTTACCTTTATTTACGGACTTTGATCTAACAATTGCGTACGTGCATTCTTTAATGATAACAAAGAATTTTGCTCCGCATGTTGAGGTTAGCCAAAAATGTTGCATATATGCTTACGTGCAGTCGAATTTTGCGCAATCAAGCTCGAAAACTCCGCAAATGATATTAGTTCCTTCTTGTAGACGAAACTTATGATGCTCTGACATCTTATCAGATAGAAGGAGTTTGCTTCAGAGTCTTAGTCAGAGTACCTTGGATGTCTCGTCCTTGAAAGCGTCGTATGCGACTCTACGATATTTGCCGTATATTAGGCACATAGTTGAACACTTAGCTGAGCTGTGTGTACAGGCTCATTGTGTCAAGCTCCTAGACGCTAGCACTTGGGAGAAGCCAGACCGTAGCCCAAGGCGGCTGAAAAAAGCGGACGACGATGCTTATTATGGAATGATACGAGAAAAAAAAGAAACAACATTCTGAGAGCTCGGATATGTCTAGCACCGTAGAAGGCACGAACACATTTAATTTACTTTACAACTCAAAAGCATTATGCAAGGTTTATTCGAAAGACGCGTCTGACAGTTCCATGCGTGATATTTAGCACAAGCCTGCACATGTTGTGCTCTTATGTCGGGCAAAAACACCAGTGTCACAAATTGTAGTAATTTCACTCTCACTCCGAAACACGACTTCTCAGAGATCATGTTCCATTAGAAAAAAAGACTTGCTTTAACGAGTTCTACAATTCCATATATCACCTTTCACATATTCCTGAATCACCCGGTATATACATATACGTGCCTTATAGGCACGAGGGAAGGCCATAATGATGGTGTCATGGCCTATGTACATTAAACATTATTAAAACCTCCCAAAAAAGTTTAGGCAAAGCGAGTAAGGGGCTGGCACGTCGTGGAAGCGATATACAGACTCAGCGATCACAAGTATATATTCTCAAGAAATTTCCGCATTTAGGTTTTATGTTTTTATGTTGCCATTATCTGGATTTATTGATACTCCAACGGAAAAACACGATGAGTCACGGTTGCTCTCTATATTAGAGCCAATTGCGTGAGGTCAACCCCGCAAGTCCCACACCTTCTAGTGCTCTTTATCAAACTGGACGTAAGAGTGGTGGCTTGAGCGACTAACGTTCAATTTCAAAACTGAGATGCTGCGCAGGACTAATCCTTCTTGTATTTATTCAGAATTATTTAACTATTAAATCAGTATGAGCACTCTTAACCTTGCCTAAAACGATTTAGGGTGCTCATACCTAATCAGGCATAGAGTAGTCTCTGCACAGCTAACACTCTGAAAAGGTGGGTTCAGTTATGCCCTGAGCCCTTCCTGACCTCTTCTAAAAACGTTCCCACAACCGTACCGAGGATAGTCGCATTTAGGAAGCTGAGAGGTTCCAGTCGGGTGTAAAAAATTTGAACACACTTAAAACTAGACAGGTGTAAACAACTTTTAAAGAAAACCATACAAATAATATTGTTGCCAAAATTCAATGCGCGTTTTACTTTAGCTCAGAAAGCTTTCTCAATCAGTGTAACAAGGGGATATTCGGTAAGTAGCATTTCTTTTTACAACAACGAAAAAACGCCAAGAGCAGGCCTTGTCTGCAGAGCTAAATGGACATTACGGGGATTTGCAATGTATGTGTTGCACCCGATTACATTTGCCCTCACACCCCCACTGCTAAGACACCAATCCACGTTGAGACTACTTTGTCTTTGCCCCAAACACCGCTACAGCGTTATCTTGTTAAATGTAAGCTAAAGGTCGTTGCTGGCAGAGCTAACTTTTTTCCTATTACCGATAGCTCTCACTAATTGTTATGATGCTCTATGAGGCAACCCCACGGTTAGCAAGCCTGGCCCTCTAAGTGCCACTTAACATATTTCACACACCCTAATTGTAAATCACCTTCAAGTTAATCGGGCGGTAGTGAAAGTAAAGCTCGGAGTATTTACGTAGATTGTTTGACAAGGTTGTTTGTCTCGCACTTAAGACCGGTTCACGAACATAGGTTCGTGGTAGTTGTACACGCAACAAGTATACGTTTCGTGATGGAATCGTGTTTCTACTTATCTAACAGCTAAAGCGTAAGAGCGGTTAACTACAGTAGGTGTTTATGTTAATGTAAAGGTTAAGAAGCTATACATTTAAAAATAATATTATAGATCATTACGTATTAGGTCAAGACTGTGCTTAACGCACCGTTGTGAAAAATGGCAGAACGTTCTCACCTTTAAGATTAAATCGTGCATTTTGTCATGCAGAGTTTGCGTTTGTTCATTATTCGCTGAAGTTAGTTAAGTGTCGTCCTGCTACTACAGAGCAAGATAAATAGTACAGTAAATATATCATCAAAAATAAAGATGATATCATGGCACATGATCTGCTAAAATAACTAAGAAAAAGTGCATATAATTATTTTTAAAATACCCCCTTGGCGAACCTTAACCTGGCGAAAGAGGGGTCAAACCATAGTTTACAAACTACGAACAAATTCTAGTGATTTGCAAAAAATAGCGGGAGTCCCGAGCACTTAGTTGTTGATCGAACACGAAGTTCATCATGCACCTAACTTGTTGTCATTCCCTAACCCGTTTAAGGATTCGTTCAGGAGTGGCTGGCTTATGAGTGTCGCCGTTTGCGGTAGAGACATCGAACCGTAAGGGAATTTTGCCAAGATGCAACCTTTAAGGCAAAACTGAAAAACAATAATAAAAATAAATTTTGTGATATACAGTGAAAGAGACAGCTATATAAGATGATTTGTGGTAATGTAAAACCTCAATCGTAAAGCCCTAATGTAAGGCCAGCTGACCTATGACTTGGGAATGTTGACGAGGAAGAGGTCGTTGTGAAAATCGCATGCTTGTTGTCTCTAAGTGCAGACGTTTCTCTTTTTAGTAATTTTGAGTAGTTTTAGAAGTATTTTTTATCCCTTCCTGTTGGTATCGTGCTTGACTACCGTCTACTCCAGCATTGATCTAAAGGGAATCAGAGACCATTAAGTTCAATACAGAAAAAGCGTTTTTTCAAAATTACATTTTCCTATATTTTTCAGGATGTATATACAATGCAATGCACTGCTGTTGAACTACACAGATCTAAATGTATTAAATAATTGGCCGATTTCTTAATCTACTGAATTAGTTAATTAATGTATGCTTTATAATTATTCTCTAGATTAAAGTAAACGAGCACCTGTGCAAACTCAGGGAATACTCACTATATATGTATATATATATATATATTTTTTTTTTGGAGGAGGATTTAAATGCTTTAGACACTAACGCATAGGGCAAATAGATGGAGACTCAGACCCTATGCAGTGTGGGACTCACCCCCGACGGTTGGATATTATTCCGCCGAGATCATACCCACTAAACGCACCTCCCCCCTTAAGCTTCACTCTCTGTCAGCCCGGCTCTCTTTTTAATAGTACTACGAGCCGACAGGAGGAGTGATGATTGTTCTTCGAATCAATTGGCCAAAGACCTCTCAAGGTTTGACCCTATAGCCATAATACTGCGTTCCTCTACCTGCGAAACGATTCCTCTAGAGGCAACGGGCGTATTCTGTTCGTTCTGTTGCAAATCTGTCTCTCCTGAGGCGCTCCAGGTTCCTCTTTCTTACCAGTACCTCTCGTGCCACTGCAGCTCCTATATGCCAGTTAGAGGTGCTTTCACAAATGAATTGCACAAACTGTGCAATTCCCTGAGTAGGCAGGTCCGGAGGGTTCGTACAATTCAGCTTTTCGCCCAACTTCAGTCGGTCCAGAACTTTTATTTTAGTCTCTATTCTGACTTGCGCAAAGACCGGACAGACCAACAGATTATAGGCAGCGTCGTCTACGACACCTAGGTCACAGAATACGCATATGTCCGAGGAGGCTTTGTCTATTCTTGACAGATATGCCTGAAAGTTACCATGGCCCGTTATAACCTGCGTCAGAAAGTGATCAACCTCTCCTTCGGGTCGATTTAACCACTTCTTTATGTCAGGAATAAGGTCGCGCACGCGCGCACTCGGTGCACCATCTGGACATCTGGAATGGCATCCCATTCGTTCTGCCATGCAGTTAGGGTGCCTTCTCTTTCATCCTCTCATCCTCTCTGACTTTCCTATTAGAGCTTTCTGAGCATCTATCCCATAATCTTTGCCTTTCCTCTCTCTTTAGGTCCAAGGGAGGAGTGCCAGCAAGAACAAGTGCAGCGGAGGTGCTAAGAGTCCTATAGGCCTGAGTAATCCGTAAGGCCGCGATCCTTTGTGTTCTTCTTAACATATGTTTTAGCCCTTGCGACTTTTTAGCCGCTGTGAACCACACCGGTGCTCCAAACAACGCTATAGATTCGACGGCCGACATAATAGGTCTCCTGCGTCCTGTTTTACTTGGGCATGAATGTTAGGAAGGATCTTGGCTATTGTGTTGGCCACCTTCTCCGCTTTCTTCACAGCGTTGCTAGCATGGTGCATACCCCTCATTCCTCTGTCCAGATATATGCCCAAATACCTGGCTACACTGACCATCCTTATCTGGACCTCATTTAGGACAAGGTTGATAGGTCGCACTTGCTTCTTTCCTATCAGCAGAATACCTTCACTCTTCTCCGGAGCAAGAGCCAACCCAGGCTCCTTTATCCATTCCTCTACAAGTTTCAGGGCTTTGTTGGCATGTAATTCTGCCTCCGTAGTCGTCTTAGCCTGCACCGTCACAGCCAAGTCGTCTGCGTATGCCAAGAGCTCAACTCCGACAGGGAGGTTACGTAGTCGGAGTACATCGTCGTACGCTATGTTCCACAGTAGGGGCCCGAGGATGGAACCCTGTGGGACACCCGCCGTCATAGGCATCTCCTTGCCCTCACAAGTGATGACACGATCTTTCAAGTAGTCCGAGGTTAACCTTACCAGATATTGTGGAACCTTCCTCTTAACTAGTGTATCCAAAATAACCTTCCAAGGCAGACTGTTAAAAGCATTTTTCACGTCCAGCAGCACTGCAAGGTATAACTTGCGGGTGTTAGGCGTGGAGCTGTGCAGCGATTCTGCCTTGGTCACCACTTTGTTATTAGCTGTTAAAACCGAACAGTTTCTTCGAAATCCGTATTGTGCATCGGACAGCAGGCCGTTTTCTTCGGCGAAGACTCGAAGCCTCTCTGCTACAATAGCCTCCACGCCCTTTGCTAACGAACTAGTCAGGCAGATAGGCCTATAACCGCCATTTCCTTTAGGCACAAGGACTACCTCCGCTGTTTTCGATGCTTTCGGGATTTATCTTTCTTTTATAAGCTTAGTCGTCACCTTTGCTACAACCTCAGGGAACTCCTCGAACAGAGCTTTCACAGCCATTGGAGGAATGCCGTCAGGCCCTGGCGCTTAACCTTGGTTGATTCTCTCAGCTGCTTGTAGTACTTCTACAACAGAAACCTCAGATGCATACATTTCTGATCCTTCCTCTAATTGGTTATTTTCGTAAACTCTTCTGGGAAAGTCTGCGTGCTGGGGAAACAATCTCATCAGTAGACTCGTCCTCTCTGGATCTTTCAAAATAGTTTTTGGAGCTCTGGTTTGCAGCTTGCCTCTAACTATTTTGTACGGCTTTCCCCACGGGTCGTCCTCGAGGGTCGCGAGGAATTATCTCCACCTATTGCTTTTGCTGACGACAATTTTATTTTTAAGTAAAGCTCTACAGCTTCGGTACTCCATTACCAGATGGGGGAGTATGTCCGCATTCCCTCTAGCTCTCTTTATGGCCCTCCTTGCTCTTAAACACTCTTTTCGGGTTTTCTCAATGTCCCTATTCCACCAGTGTTTCCCCAGCACCTGCTTTCTTCTTTTAGGATGTGTTCTTGACCTGCAGGCCTTAAGGCAAGCCTTCCCTAACTCTATTGCATTCCTTGGGAGCCCGTCTATCTCGAAGATATTTCGTATTGCGTCTTTAATAACCCCACTATTCTTGATAGCGAACCGCTGCCGAGACACGGAACGTATTTGTCTGGTGTTCCTTGTAATTGTATACTCGATGCAGTGATGATCACTCAGATTCTCCTCCTCAGTGAGTACTCTTCAATCGGTGACCAATACAGCCATCATCTCACTGCAGATCGTCAAGTCTACGCTTGACTCCTGTCCTGCTCTATGAAACGTCGGATCATTTAAGACAACCATGTTTTTGGACGCCATCCAGTCCATCAGCAGTAGACCTCTTCTATCTGCACGGGAGGAGCCCCACACCCTCTGACGCTGCATTGATGTCTCCTACTAGGAGCACCCTATCCGGTGTAGGAGCTTCGCCAATTGATATTGCTAGCTCGTCTAGAAAATCCTCAAAGGCCTCTAGTTCAATATTTGGGCTTATGTAGCAAGAGTACATCCTGCCTATATCTGCCTCATCTATCTATGAATAGCCACTACCTGTCCCATGACCCAATTCTTCTATGATGCAATTTCGAACTATGCAGGTATCTGCGCGAACGTCCGCAACCCATTCGCTTCTATCTTGCACTAGTTTTTGTTTTGGCTCGCTAATTAATGTGAGCGTCGTCTCCCGTCTGCTCGTTATCTCTTCTACT
>QVRM01003756.1:0-24895 GCA_003439945.1 Dermanyssus gallinae | reverse complement strand
AGCACGTGAAGGTGGTTCAGGGCTGCACAATGATCGACATCTAGCAATGGCAAGCGAGAAAGATAGACAACGGACGCAGGGAGAGAAAGAAAGAGAGATACAAAGAAAAGGGGGAAGGGGCGGGTGAGCGAACGAAACAGGAAAAAGAAGGGAGCGAAAAGATGATGAAAAAGAAAACCCAGGGGCGGGGGGTGGGAGGGGGAGGCAGAAAAGGCGGTAGAATGTAGGTGGAGACCTGCACCCGGCCGAACCTAACCGATTCCCTCAGGAATTAAGGCCTATGTACTCTCGCTTTCAGTCCGGGTCGTTATCTAAGGCTGGTGGTGAGGGCTTGAGAAGCAAAGCACACACCCGCACACACACTTGGTTCCGCTAAGGGCCGCTGACCAGATGCGAGGAGGGGCGATAGCCGTGATGCATCCGACGGAATACCCCCGGGAAATTGGCGTTACGAAGGTACTGATGACGACAATGACGACGCCGCAGAAAGAGACAAGTTTAATCTATCGGAGAACCCCAAAAAGAAAGTGTGACGCGCGCATCACCTTCTCCTTTGTGGTTTGTTTCGCCCGATCAGTATTTCTTTGCCGTCAGATGTATGAACTGTACGATGCACGTTGACCGGTTACCTTACGGTCTACGGGTGTGCGGGATATGCGCCTCTTTTTTTACCGTTTACATGTTTGCAGAGTTACATTATGGCGGCGGCAGTGTGGGTAGTGTGGGACTCGACACTGGCAGTTTATGGCCATGCGTAATACCCACTAAACCTCCTCTTGACCTTTATGGGCTAGATATGCCCGGAATGCCTCTTCTGGTATTACCTTCGGGACATGCTAGTTGACAGGGCATTGTCCGCTTGGACCTTTCTCCTTAGTTTGTCGAGTTTTTTCTTGGTCATATTAGGTCAAACAACTGGTTTACTGAATGCACCTGTCCTAAAATTCGGCCAGTATCTTCAACGGGATATCCGGGAAAAAGAGCCTGTTTTCTATCGTTCTATTTAGTTTCTGTGTTGCTTTCTTGAAGCTTATGTGATGCTTTATTGAAGCCTCTGTGTTGCTTTGTTGAAGCATCTGAACATCGCGTGCTCTGACGTGTTATCCTCTCCACTTTCATACATTAGATAGTCAAGTAAAACCGCCTCTGGGATGCTCTGCAGGTACTGCTAAAAGCAGCGGTGACCACTGAACACCTGGGTTAAATGATAGGTCATTTTCCCATAGCGCCTTTCCTGCCACACGTTTGCGAGGTCATATATAAGTATCTTCAATCATTCTGATTTTCCCGGGTTCTTACGCCATTTCTCCTAGAAGGCCACGTTTCAGTTTTTTCACGACTGCGTCAGGTTCGTCCGGCAATCTTTCACTTTGCCGCTGCTTGAGGCGAGCATGTTGTACTTATTGTAAAGTCCTACGGTATCAGTCTCACTGAGACAGAGGCTCGTCTCCGCCATTTGTTTCTCCAGCCTTAGATTGTGGTCGTACATTCAACCCCACCCTCCCCAGAGCTTTACTGGCCTTGTCTTTAAGCTTTTCTTAATCTTAGCAGCGAAAGCCTGTTGGTCTCGCTTTTACGAACCGAATATAATTTTAAGGTCTGTCACTACTTTCGGAGCTTGTACTCCATAGTCATCAGATCTTACATTATCATTAAGCTCTCTGAGCATATTGGCATAAGTACATTCCGTTTGTAGAAAACTCTGGCCGCTTTGTCCACCGCCGTTTCTAGATACGCAAAGCTCAATTTTCAGTTTGCAGTTTGCCGTGCAGCATTCAACTGTCTTTCCTGCGTCTTCAAAGAAGCGAGCATTTTACACTCGTATGTTCCCTCTTCAGGTCGTTATGTACGGCGTTCTTTGTTAGCGTTATGAGTTTCTCCAAAATGTGGTCTTGTAATATATTTAACGCGATTCCCTTAGGAATTAGCTCGACTGCGTGCAGTTATCTCCCTTGTCCTCTAGCGCCACACAATCAAAACTCACGATTTTTGCTGATTCACCTTCTATTAGTCATCCTTCTTAGTGTATGAAAGTGGGTCTCTATTTTTTATCACACTTTTTATCTACGGAAACCCGTCGTGCCTCTTTTTCTTTTAGAGCACTGACCTGTGCCAGACTGATTTTCCTAACTAAGAAAGGGTGGGGGCAAAGGAGAAGGGGAATTATGAAAAAAATCCAGCCCGATCCTCACTAACTTGCAGGTCATTATACAAACCAAGAGACTCTTATCTATGTGACAGATGCATGTCTCTGCCAGCGCTCCCTGGCAGAGGCCAATTAACCGTCGATCAGGTAGCCTCTCCGGGACCTCCGAGTTGAAGATTGAAGGTTTCCTCTGAGCTGGCAGAGACCAATCCAAGCACAGCAGACACCAGTCGCGTGCAGACACACTCACAAAAACAGCACTGCAAATCAAAGACACTGAAGTTCTACTGCCAAGTCCAAGGGCAACCATAGTACCATTCGCGCACCTTCGCTAGCCCCGGCGGCCAACACCAGCCTGAAAGGCTGCCCAACTGGCTAGTTGCCCCACCGCATCCTAGCAATAGAAGTAACAACGTGTTGTAGGATTTGCTGTTTCTTTGTTCTATCATTATTCAGTTTCCGAAACAAGAATTCTTACACCCGTAAGCTCCCCGGACTAGCCTCTTGTTTGTTTGAAGTAGTTTGTTAGCCCTTTGACTGTGGCAGGGCTTATTGCACGGACAACACTGGAGCCGGTTAAAGGCAGACAAATTGCTAGAGCAAACTAATATATAGCAGATAGCGCGTTGCGCCGTCATCTACAACCACAACAGGTTGTCTGTCTCCTTTACAAACTTGAATGCTCACAAAGCTTTGAGTTCTATGCTAGAGAAAAACTAAGCAGTCGTAATAGAAGCGGAACCGTCGTAGGGAGAGATTGCAACAAGGAAATGCACATTATTTCCCGACGGACGATTTTGAGATGAAGTTGACTTAACATTAGCGGGCGGAATGATAGCTGCCAATTACGAGATACAGCCAAGAAGTGTAAATAAGGATGAAAAACTAAAAAGGAAGGCCAACTTCTGCTTCTCTCGATGGCACATCGCATCGGAAGATATGTGCGATTCTCCCAACATTCCACATGACACGAACGAGTCCTTGCTATGCCCGTATGGACGCTTGTCGCCAGCCTATCTATGTGAATATGATCCTTACGCCGAGGCTATCGGGAGAGTTTGAGACACAGGTTTGTGCAGACGGGCTGCCCGGGTAGGCTTTTAAAAAGTCCATACAAAGAGAAAGGATATATGGCTTTTAGAACAAAATCGATAATTTGCTACTCAATGGAGATTCAAAGGTTTGGCGTATCGTTGTCGTGCGGGACGCCCAAATCGTTCAAGGGTGTAGAGCCCCTTTGCGATTCTAAAATTATATTATTAGATTGGCTTTGTTAGGCCATGCTCGTCAGTTGGTCCTAAGCTGCCCAAGAAACGTATGAAAAAGGAACGTTTTTCTCTTAAACCCACCGTAATAAACGTGCAGTATTCTAAGATTGAGGTATATCACATATCACCTTTCCTGTGAGCCAATGCCCAAATTATGCATGGACGGCGGCCCTTGCGTGCTGTCAAAGCGACGGCCGACGTGCTAATGTGATTCAGCTAACGAGCTGTTTTATACCCTTCGGAAAAAGCTGCCGCTCCATGGTAACTTTTTTTTTCTATTGCAGCCGTTGTATGTGGTACACTCCGGCATACTTGCGCATATCTTTATAACGTAGCCCACACTCATTCACGCACACACACAAATATATCTATAGAAAATATTGTGATAATTTATATATATATATATATATATATATATATATATATATATATATATATATATATATATATATATATATATGTATTATCGGCTCTGCACGGCGTTGACCCCAGCTTCGAGCTTATATCCCGACGGTCCACATAAAAACGTCCTTATAATTAGCATACATAGTTAATCAACGATAACGGCCTCCAATATCATCAGCCTTAGAGAGCCTAGAAAGCGTATAGATAATAAAATAACGATAAATATAGGGAAAGGCTCTGATAAACTACTCACGGAACAGCGCACTACTCGTGTAATGCACGCCAAACCCGTTTTGAGTCTCAGGCTTTTGAAGCCAACCAACCAATGCAGTGTAGATGGTCCGTTCGTTCGTGGCCTTTAAATGGTGTGGTCGAAAAATGCAAACAGATATTCCTCTTACCTTTCGCTGATACTATTGTAAACGCCAACCGCACAAAACGCCTCCTATGACTCATATCTATTATGGTAGGCGCTTTGTTGCTACCGGAGGCCACACAAGGCAAATTGCAACATTGGGAGTTTTGCGTCCTATCAGTAGGTGGGCGCGAGCTGTCGACGCTTCTTTGTTGCGGTTGGACCAAGCAACAGTTCGCTCTAGGATCTATTTAGCCTTATAACCACGGTACGAGAGTCATCGAATTGTTTTCTTTCAGAGCAGCGCCCGTCGAATGGATTCGAATCAAGCCACCACGCGTGGCTCTTCAGTTGCTCATATTGTACTGACGACAGGGATAACTAGGCCGTCCTGATCAGAAGCACAATGATGCTTGTTTTGGCAAATCAAACAACGTACGTTAGAATAGGAAAGTGTTGTACATGCGCACTCATTCAAATCTCAAACTTACTTATTTAGCTTGATACGACTATCATGCTTTGGCGTACATATATATACTTTTTGTTCCAAACTACCCTGAGCTGACTGGCAGATATCTGCTCCACCATGAATCTGGCCGGTTAGTTGGCTACTTGCCCAATTAATTTGTCCATTTAGTCAGAGGCCAAGTAAAGGCAGGGTCCAATAGAGATTCCCCTACCCACAGTGCTAAATCTTTTACGAACAGACTATTTTCCTTTGACGGGTCGGTATATTGCCGGTTAGAATACGAGCATACAAGGACGATGATAAACGCGCCGGCAAGCAAATATCAATCATAATTGCATTCCACCTGCCGTAGCAGTACTTAAATGTCCATACATTTCTATCGTTTAGTTTCAATTCGGCAAAATAAGTCCAAACAACGAAATTCTTGGAATGATAACAATATCGTATGAATGGTAGGACACTCGATTAAATAGGCTAATTTTATTGAGAGTAGAAGATCACGACTATATAAGATATGTTTCTGTACCTCTGAGTCAACAACCACATAGCACACAGACGCAGAAAAAAATTTCTGCGTACTTAATAAAAAAATAATTTTTGAGTAAAGTCAAAACAACAGATTAAGCTTATCAGTGAAAATTCATAGGCCCGTAAAAGTTGCTGTTCAGATAAAAACGAGTAGCCAATTACCAAGTGTGGTTAATGGCTGGCTTAAGGTAACATCATCAACAACAACACGGCTTTGAATAACACCAGCAACAATAATAGCATCAACCGCAACAACAACAATTTTAGCACCACCACCATCACAACAACAACAACAACAACAACAGAAACAACAGTACTTCTAGTAGCATTATCAGCAGAAAGTTCATATCATCATCGTCATCATCATCAACATCAACAACAACTGTGGTACTTTACAGCTTCGTGGAAACGGGCGGAGATACCACAATTTCTATATTATCTTGGCAACAACGGACAGCAGGTGGTGGATGATACGTAGTTGTAGTTGTACGACGACTCTGTTCCCACTAAGCAAGACGAGCCCCCACTCCGCACCCCAGGCCGGGTGGGCGGAGGTGCATGTATGAATGCACCCACGATGATGATGAGCCCGCCATGATTCTATAATCATGGCCGTTAAGGTCATGAGGTCACTGCTCTATTGCGTACTGATCGCTGATGGCATCACTTAATAACACTTTAGAGTGAAAAGTAGCACGGCGTTAGCGCGAATTTGCTATTACTACAGCTAGTGTCATAATGACTACTAGGAGGACTTCGACCACTACAAGCATCGTAAATGTTGCTGCTGCTGCTACGGCTATTGACTGCTAGTGCTATTGTAACGGTTACTACTGTCGATGCTGCCATCATTTTGTTAGACGTTTAATAATAGAAAATGCGGTTGCACACACAGTCACCGCAGCGGAGAAGCTCCCTGGGCAAGGGCGGGTTTGTAGTGTGGAACTTTAACCCACTAAAAACAAGACTCGTGTCCCCCGTATCATGATAAGGTAGGCGCCTATTTGAAAAACGCTCCGCGTACAACCGGCGGCGCGGGTTCCTCGCGTTACCGTCTGCTTTGCTGCACATGAAATGCATGTCAGCTTCCTCCGCATTTGTGAACTCCGGGTTCGTCACGATAGATGTAATAAAGCGTGCACTTTGTAATAAAACACTTGTCCGATACACACATCAATCCGATCTCGTACATAGTATAAAATGCGTACTGCACTCTAAGTGGCTATAGTATCGCATTCAGACAACACGACTGAATACTTACCTGGTGCCGGGACCTCCGTGATCAAGAAGGCGGAGACCCCAGGAGGAGGCCTTGCCATTGCACTTCGGCAGGGCTGAGACCTGCCACTCTCCCAAACTGGGAAAGATGGGGCATGTAATTTTTGGTAGACTTATTAGATCCCAGAGATACTACCCAGAGATCAAGGTAGTATCTCTGGGTGCATAAACACTGCTGCGTTTCATTTCTTGAGAATTATTCGCAATACAAATTTCTTAGAGCTAACGTAGAATGTAATTCAGCAGGAACAAAATGTTCCTCTAAACACATATGTAGCACATAGCACTTTTTAGATTAGGTAAGTCTATAGGAAACTGGGGCTCTTGCAAGTGCAGATTTAGTGGAGATATATTAGGATAAAAAGCTTGATACAGCCATTTTGGTAACTTCATTATAACTCAAAATTAAAACATTTTCGCTTCTCGTTCCATTAGAAAAAAATATTTTTCGCCGAGTTGTACTAGACCCCAAAGTTTATTGAACGACTTCTGGGAGACCCTGTATCTATACAGGGTGTCTGGATAATCTCGCCTTAATTAAGTATGCGTTCTTTCACAGCCATGCACTTTATTAACTTACGTCGGACAGCCTATCTAAAACCACGACATAAAAACATTTTCGCTCCCCCTTTCCATTGCTCACCGAGCTTGGCATACTCCGGAGTTTTAAACGAGATTAACCGGACATCTAGTATATATATATATATATTATATATATATATATATATATATTATATATATATATATATATATGTATATATATATATATATATATATCTCTATCTATATGTATATATCTCTATATATTATCTATATATATCTATATATATCTATATATATTTATATGTATATATATATATATATATATATCTAGACACACGAGCATGCTGCCCGCATACATCCCGCATACGGCGCTAGTATACATCATACGGATCGGATGATTTCGCTCGGAGCTGGGCGTTTCCTACTCGTTCCAATGTGACGGAGAAGAGCCCCGGGGAATATCGCCTATGTCGCTACGATACTCGCCTCGGTTGGGCTCACTCCGAACGAGACAACCATCTGCCTAAGTTGTCGTTGCTGCTGCTGCTGCTACTGCACTCGTTTCGTGTCGATATCACTGTTGTCAGCTGAGCTCTCCATTCGGAGGGCTGGCTCATCTTTCAACCCGAGACTCTTACACTTGGGAAACCGCGCCCGCCTTTTCTTTCGCAGTTTTCTTTAACACCAAGGACACTTATTTTGTTCAACAGTTTGCCGTTGTACTCTTGCCAAACGAGGGTCGACCGTCTTCTACCAACGACAGCAGAAACTTGAGAGCTGATCGTACATGCGTGTATTATTACGTACTTTATTTGAATTTTCGCCAACTTATCTGGATCGGCGACGTCTGGTAGATAACAGTACACACACTAAATTACAGCTGAATTAAACCAAGTTTGCCTTAAGATGCCCACACAAACTTTTCTCTTCTCGAGCCAAGGAAAACATTGCTGCTTCGATGCAGTTACAAACCGATTTTTAAGTACGATTAGTTGACAGGTGCTCAATATATCTGTCCGTTGCGTTTAATAAACGTTTATACAAAATGGAACATAGCGGCCATACGATACAATGTAAACTCAGCCTAGCTATGTGTTTAAAAGTGTAGCAGAATATGTCACGAAACTAAATTGCAAATAGAAGACTGTCAAAGCGAGGGGAATAGCAAAAGGACAATAGGAGCAGCCACAAGTGCAACTTTTTGCTAGAAATTGCCACAATTAATAGTCTATCTGAGATTAGACATTAATTTAAGTGTTATTAGGATGACACTTTGAGTAAATAAGCTTCAATCTGAACACATGAAAGTTGTTACATGATATTCACAAGATAAACCCGTACATTTTTCGAGACCCGTCATAATGGTACTACTCACACATCTTGTGGAAAGCTGTTCTGGCAGCAGTGCACGGAGAGGGTGCAACGAAGGCTGAGGACCACTTTGGTAGGTATGGAGCACCTGAAAGATACTTGCGCGATAGTGGACGTAAAGACAGCTTTGCAAATGGACCTAAACCTCTGTGCTTTCCGCAATGGCAGCTATTCAGCAGGAAACTAACGGACCACATTGTCATCGTTATAACAAATTTATTCACTATTAAAACCTCACACTCATGGAGAAAATGGTCGTGCACCTGGAAGAGTGCGGTAAGAAGGAAAATGAATAGTATAGACAACGGTCGGCTATTAACGGTGATTGTGGTCTTCACGCAAGCGGCCTTTAATGGTTATTTGAAAATATTATTCGCATCATGCGATAAAGCAACCCTATGCAGATTTAAGCGGCAACATCTCGTCCGTTTTGAATACAACTCCTTTGTATCAAGCACGACGGACGAAGTTTCCATGCCCTTAGAGACGCCAGTATAAGTAACGGTAAGTCGACGCGCCATGCATTAGCCGCCCAAATCAAAGGGCATATTAAACTGTCCCAATATTTATGCACCGAACCCCGGGAAGAGGCTGTAGCTTCCCATATATATATATATATATATATATATATATATATATATATATATATATATATATGCAAGACAGCACCCATCTCTCAGAAAGAGGCTAGCGCGTGCAGGTGATCCGCATTCACTTATATACTAGACTCTTCTTACAGACCCGAAAGCACCCTAGAATCTCACGCTTCTTCTGTCGAGTCTTATTATCTTACTTGAACTTATTTCGACTCTATTTGCAAACTGTTTGAGCAATGCGTTGAGACTCATCTAGCCAGATATGCTGTATGTAATAGTGGTGACGAAAGATCTAGCCGATGGTCATAAGGCCTTTGGATTTCTCTAGAGCAGGCTGTTAAGAGACTAATATTCCAAATGAGTATAGCCTTACATTCAGCAGCTAGATGCAGGGACACAAACAGCAATTTTTGCATTCTAGATGCAGGAACACAAAAACTGTCATCTGTAGCGTGATACTATGATCGCAAAGGTTGTTTACAAAAGTCTGCGATTGTGAGTATATGTCCACAGAAAATGTCTAAATTTGGGATAAAACCTCGAATGATTTGTTAGAGACCTGCCAGTGATTTAAGTTGACGCATTCCAGGAGGCTCTGGATACAAGGCCTAATTATGTCTCACCTCTAGTGTTGCGTACATATGTGTCCGATCTTAAGTTTGTCAGACTCGTTTGTGTCTGGGCTTTCGTGTAGCGTTCACAGGTGATCCTTTAAATGCGAGATGTCTGCTGTTGTACTAAATGCTAAGACACTTGAAGCAATGCGAGACGTGATTTAGCCGAGACAGAACCGTTCTCATCTAACAAGGTCTCAGGAATGCGGCAATTTCTGGGTTGAGGCCGACCTCCCTTGTAGACCTGGAATGCCAAAAATGTTTCTGTCATCAACAGCGCTATAGCAATATAAGAGTAGGCTTTGAGTTATTATTTCGACGTACGGCAGGTGCCGACAAGAGACATTAGCCTTGTGACTCTGCATCTCGAGGTGTGCTACAGAGTGCTTTTGATGTACTAATCAATATATATATATATATATATATATATATATATATATATACAGGGTATTACAGGAATATTTGATCAACGATATATGGAATTGTAGAGCTCGTTAAGGCAAATATTTTTTCCAATGGAACATGGTCTCTAAGAGGCCCTGTTTCGGAATGAGAGTTAAATTACTACAATTTGTAACATTGGTGTTTTTGCCCGACATAGGAGCATAGAATGTGCTGTTGCGAGACAACCAGGTTTCCTAGACAGAAGCTAAACACACCGCCGTGTTCGTTAGAGAAAATTCTGCAAAAAAAAAGCAGAAAATTCTGCTTCTTTCGAAGAACCCATAAGGCCGGTCAGAAGATGCTACATGGTCGCTTAGAAAAGAATTCGCCAAAATGAAGTTCTTTTATTAACCTTCACGCCCAATACCTCAAAATCATTACCTTACGACCACTTACAGCGCTCTAAACTAACATATTCATCAATGCGCATTTCATGACGATCATTTTGGTACCAAACTTATGGCAATGCGAGCTGTGGTTGCGGAGTAATTACGATTTTTGGTGGGATGTCCAGATTAAGTGCATGTAAAATGACGCGCTGCGGCTGTCGGCGGTAGTGAACGTCGCCACACAGTCATTTTACATGCACTTAATCTGGACATGCCCTCCGAAAAATCGTAATTACTCCGCAACCACAGCTCGCATTGCCATAAGTTTGGTACCAAAATGATCGTCATGAAATGCGCATTTGCGCCCGAATATGTTAGTTTAATTTAACTCTTATTCCGAAACAGGGCATCTAGAGACCATGTTCTATTTGAAAAAATATTTGCCTTAACGAGCTCTACAATTCCATATATCGTTGATCAAATATTCCTGTAATACCCTGTATATATATATATATATATATATATATATATATATATATATATATATATTATCTGATTTTACCTCGAATTTGTGTTTCTTCGTGCAGCGACTTTCACTCCTATTAGATTTTAAAATACATTCTCTAACGTACGTATATCTGTTGCTTGTATGCCCACTTGAGGCGATGACCGGACGATGCTGAATGTTCTGAGTCTTTGTTTATAATTGTTGAAATTGCGTTCCTTTCTTTATTCTTTACCTCTCCCTATATCTCTATGGTATATTTGCAAGTTTCTCTACTATTCAAGTAAAACACAAATAACTAAAAGATCTCACGTCTTACGAGGCACTAAACCTGTACTCATACTAATAGTTCGATCGGCACGATGTCCACGGCAAAACCTGATTCAAAATGACAACAGGTGCAGCAGCAGAAGCAACGGCGGCAGTAGCAGCAAAGACAACAACAGCGGTCAGGTTCTTTCTAAAGTTGGTATTCAGCCCTCATTAGTCTCGTCGTGGGCTCGTCTTTTTAGCGCATTGTTTTCCAGCTAAAAAAAAGCTCGTTTTTCCTTCTCATTATACCCTTCACCAGTCGGATACCCTGCCCTCATTTACACTCATCCTCGAGCATAGCGGTGATTAAGTCCGTTATCGTCATGTTCCGAGACGTCATTTCCAGGTAGTCCTGTCGTACATATGCTGGACAGAGAAAGATTGTGTGAGTCACGTCACCCGCATGGCCTATATCGTACATGACGCATCTGACGTCTGTTTTTTTAGCGTGATGTTTGGGAAAAATGCTATATGCACACCCAGCGCTTATGTGGAGGAGTCAAACCTAAAATATATCCTCTCGGGGCTGACTCTCAGCCAAGATTTAACGTCCATGGGAACTGCTTTTCGCATTGCTTCATAGACAGACCCCCATAAATACAAATGTGCAACGGTGGGGCTCGAACCCGCGCACCTATGTGTCTCCTCCGGTCGTGAGGCGCAGACGCATGCCACCACGCCACCGGGCTCGATCAAACCTATCCCTACCAAATCTATCCATACATATACTAACATTTTTTGAAGCATCCGTGCCCCGTCAGTACTTGTGTCGGATAGTCTCAATGCAATTTGTTAAACTGTTTTTACCCCCACAGTCGGGTGGACCTGAGCGGGCTAATTTTATGCTCACCCCGCTGAAAGGATGGGTTTGTGCCTCTTGCGGTCCGTGAGCAGTACCGCCTCGCTTTTCTCGGGCGCTTGGTTGAGGTCGTGCTCTACCATCTAGCCGTTTGCCGATATCGACAGCTACTTGTGTTCTTTCTTGTAGCGTGCCGACCTCACGCGCTCTGACCACGATGTTAAAGTTGTCCGCGCAAGCAGTAGTCTGGACGCGTTCCAGTTTGCGGAATCGCACTATGTCGTCGTACGCTATGTTCCAGAGAAGAGGCCTTAGTATGGACCCTCTGTGGGGCGGAGGCACTCACGGCAAGCTCTGTGTTTCCGTGTATGCTGAAGAGCGCAATAACCTTTTGAAGGTACAGCAAGATTCCTTTTTATCCCATTACGCCTACAATTATTACCTGCCAGCTCAGTGAGTTAAAGCGCTGCAGGTCATTGCAAGTTGTGCTTGAGGAGCAGGGCGTCAGCGTGGCCAACTCCGTACGATACCTTGGAGTTGCTTTGGAGAGAAGCTTTAAGGAGTACTCTCTCCTACGGCACGCGTGCGGGAAAGCCCTCAAGGCGGCTAACAACTCAATAAAAGCCGAATTCCTGCGGCCTAAGCCAGTCCAGGCGCCGTCCTCAATGTGACTCGGAAAGAGTTGATTTGCAGCGCCTTCTACAAGACTGCCAAAAATCGTTGGCTTTTTTAACTTGTCATGATCGATCTTAAAGGGTTTCTTCTTCCATACGTTCCTCTCTAATTGCTGGCAGAGTTTTCGATATTTATTTTATTTACTGCTCTTTATGGCATTCAAAAGAGTCTCATGTCTTTCTCAAGTCAATGAGTTTTTGGCCACTTGCAGCCCCTCTTACGCCTCAGCCACTCCCGTCCCCATTTTCTTGGCTAGAGTATATATCTGCGGCGCAGCATTGCACGTCTTCCTAAGATCAGCAATTTTGACTATCGGCCAGTATTAAGGCGACGGGTGACGACGGGTCCCACCCCACCTATACCTGGACACTGTTTTGCACCTCGACGTGACCAACGCAGCTTTGTGCTAGACAACAAGTTTTGGTTCGTCGCTAAGTCTGCGTTTGTTAACCTCTGTCGGAATACGAATGCAGTGTTCGATTTGGCGAGTTAAAACACGCCCCGATTCACCCACTGTCATCCATTTTACTAAAAATACACTCCTTACCTGTCTTAACTTCTGGGTCAAAGGGGGTAGTAGGATCGCAGATTTTTCGGATTTTCCACGCTCACACTAAGTTCTAGGGTACTTTTTTGCCAATTCTACGGAGCACGACTCACCCCGCTAATGCCACTACTACACTGCTATTACCTATACAACCAAACTATGTGACGGCGTGATCTAGGGTGCTAGTGTACTAGTACCAGTTGTCATATACCGAATGGTCGCCCTTTTGATTTCGTTCGTTGACCGAGATTTCTTTGAGCAGCGATACTCCATGAGAATAGAGGATAAACCATACCGCTGAGAATCGCCGGCCGTGCACTCACAGAGGACTGTGGGGGTATCCTTTGCTGTCCGGTGTCTATCTCGAGGCGATTTTCTAGGGATTTACAAATTAGTTTAACAGCACTAAGTAAAATGAACATCAAGGGCACAATGTTCGTCCGTCCTTAGCTCGGTGGGTGGGTAGCAAGCTTATGCCGGCGACACATCGTTACAAACGCGTCATTGCCATAACCATCATCATTATCGCCATCACCATCGGGGTGTGTACATGTGTGTACATAATGCTCCTCGTATTCGATTGCCCTTCTACCCTTACCTAGTTATGCTACGGCGCTGCGGCGGCACCGGCGGTGTTTGCAGCGAGTGTTCCCGTGCTACGCTAAGGTGCTCGATTGCGCCAGGTCAAACATTGTTGTAGTCGGCAAAGCGCGACGGCATGCGTCACGACGTCATCATTATTATCACCGTGTTCCCCAGTCACCCTCGACGGCAACAGCAGCAGCGGCGAGAGGGGCATAGGGCCATGTCATTGCATAAGCAGCGTCGGTCCATTCTTTAGGTGCGGCAATGTAATGCAGTAGCCCACTATTGTAACAAGCTGCTGACTGCTATTACTACTACTACTACTACTACTACTTCTGCTACTGCTACTATGACTGCAACCGTTGCTACTGCCATCGCTGCAATTTTTGTCAGTTGTCGGGCAACAACCCCGGCGCGCAGGCCGCCACCTCTTCGCGCTGCAGGCCCAATGGTGCAGGGTCATGGCGCCTAGACAGGGGATGGGTAATAATGATATGACCAGCCCGGGTATTGCTACTCCTTTGTAGAACATACGTTGGCGAGCGACGTTAAACGTCGTGTTGTATAAACGTAAATATTGTCGATGACAGCAGTATATCTTTGAGCCGTATATGTAAAGGCGAGAAGCGGGTCCGTCTGTAAAATTGTTGATAAAAAGTTCCAGTTCTGCCTTCCTTTGTGTTGTTTGTACGCTTCGAGTGTAATGTGGTCGAACTGGTAATCGCGGTGTTCTAGGTCTTCAGTTAGTGTGGGCTCGTTGCACATGCAACACCAGTGTAGACGAGGCGGTTTTTGATAAACAATTGCTCTTGTAAGGAACATACACATTTAATTTTTGTCGAGATGCCTGCGTTTGTCGGATGTTTACTTGAGTGACGCGGATCTGAAGCGAGATGCTACTGCAGAAAGGATTTTGAGCCTAAATATAGTCATTACAGTCTTAAGGTCAACTTGGAAACCCCGGCATCATAGTTAAGAAACCCGCATTCACTCTCATTGTGTCAATTCTATATCGTTCCGTACGGCTAATAGCCCGTGCACAGTTCAATATGCTTAGTAAAACACAGTTTGGGCGTCAGTGTTACTCTCAAGAATCTGAAGTTGTTGATCAATTCTAGTACGTGCTGATTTATAGCTCTATTGTAGTCAGTTAAAACATATGCTCATCCTCTGCTAAAACGCATTATTTTGTTTTTTTGTTTTTGACACACTAAGGTTCTGCTTTTCTTTGCAACGTCACTGTACAATCTCGAGTTATATTCTTTCCGGCAAAATACAGTCGCGGGTAATTAATCTCGTAGAGTATTCTAGCAACGTTTCCTCGTTAATAAGTGGATTTGGCCGGTAGAGGCTTTTCCAAATTTTGCGGACTCGCATTTCGATTTTGTATTGGGCGCGCTTTTTCCTAATCAGGCCTCTTTATGCTAGCGTTTCAATTTTCTGAATAGCAAGGTCGGCTAGACTATTGCCGCTGCTCTCCTGGTGTTTACATATTCATGATTTGGCAATGCGGCTTGGTTGAACCAGGCTTTGTGGTAAACCTAGTAGTTTGACAACGATTCCGTTGTTGATGTATGTGTAGCCCATCGAAAGCAGCGCTCGTAGGTGTCCTCTCGACATTCAAGAAATGAAAGAATATGAAGGGTATATTGCTCCAGTTTATGCACGTTGATCCTTTGCGACAGAGGTGGATTGCATCTGCTGGTCGTGACTACGTTGACTGCAAGATGTTCAGATGTTAGTTGACTGTGCTTTCTATCGGTTAAAAAGGTAGGGTTCGGGTTGCTTATGCAAACACCTAGCGCAGGTGCCGACGTCATTAATACATCAACGGCACTTGTGACGTTCCATGTCATAGACATAGTTTCTTGCATATTGTTTTCGATTAGTAGCACTATGCAATCACGATATACGTTATTCTGTGTGGGCATAAAAGCAAATATTTGCCAATGTCGTACGAAACATCTTGCACCGCTTACTCAGGTGGGCTGTATATGCATATGCAACAATAGTCTTTGGTTTCCACAACGATATATACTCGTAGCTAATTTATATATATATATATATATATATATATATATACGTTCGTCGGCACAGCTGTAGCAATTCCCGACTTGGCGTTCTTCCGTCATGGCGTGTATATATATATATATATATTATATAGATATATATATATATATATATATATATATATATATATATATATATATATATATATATATATATATATCGGGTGTATATCTTGGTTAATACTGTTGTTATTTGCTCTGATTTCATATAGGTGAAAGGGTGGAGACGTAGGTAATAACGTATTTTACTACATCAACGCCGAACATCATTAAACTAAAGAAAGCTGGCTATGCTGAGCAGATTTACGTACCTTAGTTTGCCCCCAAGTACGATAGAATCCCCGGCTGATCTTTAGATTTGATGTTTAGATATTTCTGAAATCATTGGTTAGCTGGTAAAACTGCCCTTGATTGTTTCTATGCTCTCTACCCAAGTTGCTGCGTGTGCTCAAGTGTGGACGGAGTTGTGCGCGAAGCGCTTCAAGAAACAACTCCTCCCAATTTGATCACGCGGATGGATATATAAATCAAATTTTGCATTTATGAGGTTAAGGATAACAGTCTTTGGCCTTACCGTATCGAATGCTTCGGCTATTTAATCCACACCGGCCCACCGATGTCCTGAAAATTTCAAAACACTCATAAATTCATTGCAATCTTATAAGAACTTGCCAACACAACAGCCTGCCTAGCGGAGTCGGACATCCATCTGCGCTAGTTGTTTGTAGAAGTCATTGCTTGCACTGTACACACGCATTCAAACTAATCTAAGAGGGGGCATATGATATATGCATATACTGTACCCTTCCAGGCGTAACTTTAGATTCCTGTGAGGGGCACTGCAGGCCGTCGGAAAAGATTAGCTTCTGTATGCAGAGATATTGCCGCATATACGATAATGCTTCGGAGGGACTGCGGGTCAGCAGAACAAACATCCAAAGCAAGCGGAATCAGCAGTAAGCTTCAGAAAACCGTCTTATAATCTTCAAAAAATGGTACACCTTCCACTTGCGCAACTGCTTTCAGCAATACGCATGGTAATACATGGTAAAGCTGACTCCCCCTTATGCCGTATGTGCAGCTCAGGAAAGACCGATGATGTAAGGCACTGTCCCGAACGCTATGCCTTCTTCAGTACTCATCGAGAGCTACTGTCTAGAAACCTAAGCCTGAGAAATCCCCTGACATGCCAAGTCTTTGTTGAAACGTCCCTCAAAGACGATGTGTCTTCGTCTACGGTAAGACATTCTGCAGCAGTTGCCTCGGAAGCAAAAATAACCGCCGCCTAAAGTTAAGTAGCCCCAATGGCAGGTGTAAGTGGCCAGGTGAAGCCATGCCGAGAAGACAGTGCTGCTGTCGGGCCACCCCCGACAAGGAGTAAAGAGGACGATTAGATGTTAGTGGGTTTGTAAGTTCCACACTACCGTGGCGTTTACAACGACGCTTACAATATATATATATATATATATATATATATACATATATATATATACAAGGCGGTCCCACTCTGTGTCCTTATAATGTAAGTTAGCCGCAATACCCCTTATCTATTCGCTTAAAGATACCTTGTAAGCAGGCTAATTCAAGATTATACAGTAAACAATGCTCAGCATTGTGTAATATATATATATATATATATATATATATATATGCACCTACGGACATTGAGCAGAGAACGTGCACACATTTAGAAACATATTAGATCTGTTTGCCATTATCTACACCGTGTCCACAACTGGTTGGAAAAACGGCTGCAACAGTTGAAGCTATTGTTCTTATGCCACGCAATACCTGATTTCTGTTGGCTGCTCCAATCAGCTTCGAAGTTTTGACTTCTTCGCCCACCGCCCTCCCCCTTCCCCCCCGCCCGCTGCGGCTGCGCACCGTAGAACGGGGCGCACAAATGAATGATAATATGGGCAGATTATGGTTTGCCAATGTGTAGGTGGCCACCTCGTGACGGTCCTAGTCGTCCATACGTCGATACAACGCCAAGGCAACCGACGGGGCCTCACAGCCCCGCAGACAGAGCCTGCGGCACCAAACACTCTGGAGGACCCGCACGTTTGAATAAGGCTATAGTCTCTTTTGGACGACTCGCTCTGAGGTCCGCAGTCGAGTATCGGACTATCGATCCAGTGTGATGTCGTAGCGCCCGACAAGCATGTGTGTGTATACATATATGTATATATGAATATATATATATATATATATATATGCCGGCGTCCGTGCGACAGGTTTCAAGGTTTCTTGTGAGCGTCAAGGCATATTCTGTAAAACGATATATTTAATCCATATTATTAGAATGGTTATTAAAAAAAAATATATTTTTTTTGCAGAGTTACCTCTATATATATATAATATATATATATATATATATATATATATATATATATATATATATATATATATATATATTTTTTTGCAGGGCTAAATATATATAAATATATATAAATTTTCTTTTTTTTTTCTTTTTTATGGGTCAATGTTAATTATATAGACTGTTCTTAAGTTAAGTACACTCGTTTAGGGAGTGATACAATTTGTTCAAAAAATCACTATCCCCATTAAAATGGGGGACACAAATGTTTTGTTCAGGAGTGAGTCCGACATTACTATCATCTGCTAATGATACAGATGGTTGAACATGATTTCACAAGAGGCGGCATTACGTGTAAATCAGTTATTCGGTAGAGAAACCAGATATACCGTAATTCTGCTTCATCTGAAAGATGCCCATGCAGGCTACAAGAAGGCAGATCATCACACCGCGAAAGCGTAACAGTTCACAGAAATTAGAGTCCAAATATATTCGTATCTATTTTAAAGTTACGACGTCAAATAGCTTGAACACATAGAACTTAGGTCAACGTCCACAGACCAACCTCAAAATGCCTACGTTATAGGGATAATTTGGGTATCAAATCGGTGGCGGTAGTTTGATTAGTAGTGATATGAACACCGTATACCGTTTTCCCCAGCCGCCCGAGGTAGGACTGGCATGCTAGCAGATGAGGGATTGTCGGCGGCTTGTGTACGGTTTGATTATGGCGGCCAAGCGTGGTTACAATAACGCAACGGAAAACGGTACGAACAATATGCTGTGAAGGGTCCGCGGCATAGGAAGTGTGATCAACAGCGTTAAGATTACGCAAGACGTGTACTCTTACATTGCGGGTGTGAGTAATTGTCTGTGATACATTGTCGTTAGTTTTACAGTCAAGGTAGAGTGCTCCGCCACTCACCAAACAGTGCATTTCTGCGCATTGCATTTGCTTGGTGAGAGGGGCATGTCATCTTGAGGACACAAGCAAGCAACGCTGTCACTGCTGTACATGCCACAGAAGAGAATACAGGAAGGCTACATTTCAGGTCGTCTGCGTAGCCAAGATGCCTGACACTAGGAACCAAATGTGTTTTATATCCAAAACAAAAGTCATGTTTAGAAGGGGAACAGACGCATATTTTGCGGTACTCGTGAAAACGAGGTGTGTCTAGCTAAGTTCATAAAACTATGGCCCTATACCTTCGAGTGTCTGACTATGTATATATATATTTGACAAAACAAAATGGAGTAAAGCACTTCATCAAAGCGGACTTTTGGTATAAGTAGATGCAGTGACACGTATTACGGGCATTCAATTAACCAAATACATACCAGGATAGTTTTTAGAAGTTTAGTACAAGCCTGTGTGCAACATTCTACATGTAACGTAACTTCTTGGCGTTTCATAAATTCAGGAGTTTCATACAGCTGTATAAATATGATTTTAATGTCGCGCAAAGTTTACGCCTAAATAATTAAACAAACATTATTTATGTTTGTTTAATCTTATAAGAAACAAATAAGCTTAGGTGAGACTACCGCTTGCTAAGTTATTAGTTTTGCTGGCTGAGTCTTTGGCGTCCTTCACAGAATCACGCCCGCGCCGCGTTCACATTGTAACCCACGGGCGCGCTTTGCGCAACATTTCGTTGGTGTACATCCAAAGACGGATGTTGCTTGAATCGATGTTGCTTGAGAAAGATTTTAGCCCTCATACAGGTAGTTCAATAAGTTCTTAGAATGAAAACCGAGAATTTTCCAAATCATGTTTTTAAATTTTTCTTATTCGATATACTCCCCGAGAAGCTCAATACACTTTTCCCACCGAGATTTCAAAGCTTTCATACCTCTTGAGTAGAATTCCGCGTCGTTAGACTGAAAATAGGCATTGACAGCAGCCTTAACCACTTCATTGCTGGAAAAACGCTTTCCACCGAGACTATTCATCAAATGTCCGAAGAGGAAATAATCAGAGGGGGCCAGGTCTGGAGAATAGGAGGGTTGTTCAATAAGTTCGAACCTCAGTTGGGCCAGTTTTGCCGATGCTTGCCGGGACTTGTGTGCAGGAGCATTGCCCTGGTGAAACGGGACAACCTTCTTCTGCAAAGCGGGCCGTTTCACGATGAGTTCTTGCTAACGGCAGTTCAACAGTCTTGCATAATATTCTCCTGTGATCGTTTTACAGCTCTCAAGGTAGTCGACCAGCATTATTCTACGTTAGTCTTAAAAAACTGTAGCCATCACCTTTCCGGTCAATGCCGTTGTCCGCACCCTCTTCGGAGGTCCTTCATCAGGTGCACACCATTGGCAAGATGCTTCTTGGGTCTCGGGAGTGTAGTGATGAACCCGGCTTTCATCGACGGTCATGAATCTGCACCAAAACTCCGACAGATTGTTCGACATCTTGGCCAAATTTCGCTGTAAAGCCAAAACAGGCGCGTCTTTTTGGCCTTGGTTGAGCAAATGCGGCAGCCATTTTGCTCTAAGCTCTTTCATCTTCAAGTTTTCGTGTAGGATAAAATGCACACTGCCTAAACTAATCCCTAATGCCTCCGCTATTTCCTTAATGTTCATTCGCTTATCTGTGCCAAGAATTTTTCGCACTTTCTCTACGTTTTCCTCATCAGTTGCCGTTTTTTGGCCTCCTGGACGTAGTTCATCCTCGGTGCTCCTGCGACCTCTTTTTAACACATTAATCCAGTTGGAAACAGTGGCAAAACATGGCGCAGAGTCACTGTACGTCTCGTCTAACTCAATTTTTACTTGGGTCGCATTCCAACCTTTGAAATAAAAATGCTTGATAACCACTTGAAAATATTTTTTCTCCATTTTTAAAAATCACGCCGATACGTTGCACGGGAAAAGCTATCAAACGAAATCGCAACGGCCAGTCACCATAATATATTGAGTGCTAGCAGTCGAAAAGTTGCAGTTCCTATTAGCGGTGAAAGCGTGCCAAAATTCGAATTCTAAAAAGCTCATTCTAAGAACTTATTGAACTACCTGTATTATTCGTAGAGGGACGAAACAACCGCCGTTTGCGAAAGTTAGGGTCAACTAACCATGAACAAGGGTAGGGTTACTTACCGTGGAGCCGCTCTCTGTAGGCTATGATTAGGAGTCGCGTTAGAAATAACAGCTTGTACGTGTTCCTTGTTGGATCTCTGGAAGAGAACCACAGTGGTCATAGCCCAGTTGGTCAGTCGACCAACTGCTGTACATATGTGCAGCTGTTGGCAGGAACTAGAAAACGTAATGACCACTGGCAATAGGCACTTGCACGTAGTTACCGGCGCGGTTACGTGGTTGTTGGCTCTAACTGTCTGTCTATACTTTGATATGCGGTCATCAACAGCGAGAGAAGGTCCGATTTCCCTCGGCGATAACACCAGCTCAGCACCGATAATAACGCCGCCTGACAACCCTGTTTCGACCCATAGCAACTATATTGCACGGCTTGACGCAAGTAAGCCTAGATAGCGGCTGTGCACGCACAGGATACGAGGTCGAAGTCCTAACTGGATGTCATCTGATGTCCTCTGGCTGATAAGGTGGCCGTCTCTACCAAAACGGGACTTTGAACGTGGTGCCTATACCGCCATGACGTGATGATACGGACGAACAGGGTAAGGGAGGCCACCGTGAGCTTTGGATTGCCACCAGCTATCTCCACAACTATCAATTGTAGTAGCGTGCCGTATAGGACTATTATCTACTACATCTAAATGTATCGTACATTATGTTGAGGTCATGTCGATGTCATCTCGGGGTCCCGCGATAGACCATCGTCAGACCATCACTAACAGCGACAAAAATAACAACAAAATTTACCACAACAAGAGCTACAGCAACAACTGTTACAACCACAATAGCAATACTCGTAGCAGCAACAATAGCTACAATGGCGGCAGCAACAATTGCAGCAGCAGCAGCAACAACAACAATATCAAGGTCAACACCAGACCTGCCTAAGTCTATCTGCCTCCCTGGCTCTCTGCGGATGCAATCATCCATATATGCCGCGCGGTCGATTTCCGTAGCGACCTCAACTGGCGGATACGTTGAAGCCTCCTGAACCTGCGGCGCCTACACTCGTCTTCCAATAGAGATCGAGGCGTCTTTGGAATCAGACAGTAACTCGCATGACTGACTTACGCTGACAGGCGCATGCATTTGCGTCTCTGTGTAAGGGCGGTGGGCAAATGCTAGTACTTTGAATTTTAAGAATTGCATTTTTTTAAGTTTTTTTTAGAATTGAAGAAAGAACTACTAAGGTCTCCCAGTTCGTTTTGTTTAGAAGTGCCGTTCATCAGCCACTCATAAGCTGAATTTCGCATTCATCGGTGGTGGTGTTTATTGTGTCAATATGGCTCAAAAATGAATAAAACGAGGTTCCCATAATGGAGGAGCAGCGAACGTGCATCACGTTTAGTGTTGAATATCTCATCATATATTCTGCGGTGCAAATGTTGCGAACTGCTTACGGTAATAGAGCAGTATCCCGAAACTCGTAAGATCGTATTATCGTGCTCAACAATGGCCGAACTACTGTCCGAGAGATAGCTGAGAAATTGTAGATTTTAATAGGTAATTTGTTACAGTATTGACCGATATTGTATGCATCAGAAGACTGGCAGCTATGTCCTTTTCAAAAATACTACATTTTCAGCATTAACGTCCATCAATAAATATATACCGACTTAAACCTTCAGGTTCTAGCAGAGTCGATGGTGCCACTTAGATCTATGGCTAATGAGGAATAGTATTTTGAAATTTTAAGAAAGTTGCATGAGCAGGTCGGACGCAAGAGGCCTGAACTCTGGGCAAACATCTCGTTGATCCTCCATCGCAATAAGCCAGCGGCGCACACATCGTTACTGGTTTCGGATTATTTGACAAAAAATCGATTTCCATATTCCTGCAACCTTTCTATTCACCGGACCCGGCTCCGCGCAAATTTCCCCTGTTTCCACGGCACAAAAAATTGAAGAAAGAGCGTTTTGACGCTATAGAGGAGATACCGAATAATTGCAGGAGCAACTCAACTCGATTCTGAATAACGCGTTTAAACAACGTTTCGAAGAGTGGAAAAGAAGGTGGCACAAGTGCATTTCAGGGTACGGAAGTTATTTTAAAGGGAACAAAAGCACTTTGGAAGATTAAATACATATTTATTTTAAATATGTATTAGAACTTTTTGACTTGTATATTATATTAATTAATGAGTACTTTATGCCCTGCCATTTGGCAAGAGACTACTATTATTAATCTCAAGATGACCTTTGGTTTATTTATATAATTTGGTTATGTTAGTAATGATCTCTGTCCTGCTGTTGTTGTTGTCCAAAAAGGCGGAATGTAGTGTCCTCATGAGTTCCTTAGAAACATGAGCACATGAAACGTTCCCTGCGGGTGTCTCGCTAATGAGCTAGCCCAATGCCGAGGTTAACGAGAGGACGCCCGTTACGGCCAAGCAAAAATACAAAATTAACCGCGTTTTAATAAGAACAAGTTGAAACGCAGTATGTTGTGTATTATATTACGCAACGTTTATCTTTATAAAAATAAGTTGGTATTACTATACTTCTGTCTAATCTCTCCCCTAGCTAAGTTATTGTAGTTGCTGTTGTTGTTATTTTATATATTCTGTCTCATCGCCCTACGATAGCCTCAGTGTCTTCTTGCTTCAAATCTCCATAAGCAAGAACACGATTTAATAGACAACTGAATGATCAAATGACGCCACCTAGATGACTTCTCTTTTATATCGTAAAACAAATGGAACACGACGTAGAACACCAGCGTATACAGTCAGAGCTTCTCTCACGCGCATTTGGGTTCCACTTACATAACGTCAGCATAAATATACGTCAGCGCAAATCGATCAGAGGCAGTAGCTGTGTTCCGGGCAGCCGCCTGAATCCGTCTGACGATACATGTCTATCTCTAAGAGCAATCTGAACCTCGTAAATGCGACAGATGAAAGAATTGCTTTTATTTCGGACTCTGGATGCTACGGCCGTAACTCACGGGACACTGTCCCTCCTCTAAACATTTATCTACCTTTTCACCAAGTCAAGTAAGTAGATCGAGAAAAAAAATGATGAATGAAACCTACTCCATAATTAGAGAAATCCAGAGCACAAATGTGCTTGAGGACCGGTCACCCGCAGGTCAAGGTTGTCAAGATGAGCCAAGTTCTTTCATTCAAAGTAGTCAAATTCAACTTGATCCAATTTCAAATTTGTTTCAACAACATAAAGTGTGATTGCTGTCCCGTATGCGCCAGGCTAGCAAGTTATTTATTGCACATACAAGTTGTCGCTACTACCAGAATGGTCACTTCTCAGCAAATACCGAAGCTACCGCGTATATTGCGCACAGACCAGCTATAGATTCGTTCCACGTACGTCAAGTCAAAGAAGGCGTTCATAAAAATAATCCTCGGCGTAATTCATACGATATAAAGTAACTAACAAGCATGCCTGTGTGCACACCGGTAATTTATCAAAGTGTTAGTTACCAAACATGCGCTGTATACCAACCCGTCTGGCTTACGAACCGCACCCATAATGAGGAAGTGCATTTTAATAGAGGTGCAGTGTAATATATTATCTACCCGCAACGAAGCGAGATATAGCCACCATTTTAAGCCCGTCTACAGTTGCTACAGCAACAACAACAACAGCAGGAGTTACGACAGCAGCAACAACAGGGCTCATTTTGTTGTT
>QVRM01003755.1:0-114518 GCA_003439945.1 Dermanyssus gallinae | reverse complement strand
CAACAACAACAACAACAACGTAATCAACCCCCGCCTGGCTGCAGAGGTTGTTGGTTCGAATCATGATGGTGATGCTGGTGACGGTGATCACATCGTGGTGATTATGGTGATGATAATGGTGATGGTGGTGGCAATGATTATGGTGATAATGGCGATGATGATGATGACGCCTGTGATGAGGAGGATGGTGACGTGCAAATGCACTTGATAATAATGATGATGGTGGTGGTGGTGGTGATGACGACGACGACGACAACCATTATTGCTTTCCTGCAATTCTGATGGTGGTAGTGGTCGTTGCTGTAGCAGTAGTAGTAATAGTGGTAGTGAAGAAGGAGGAGGGAGACAACAACAATAACAAAAAACTGACGACGAACAAGAAGATGACGACGACGATGAACAACAGCACGAAGAAGAAGAAAATGGACGACGACGACAACGATGAACAAGAAGAATGTGTGAAAGAGAAACTGATGATTCTGCTGCTGGCTGGTCGGAATGGCAGCGAAGCTCGTGCTTCTGCTGCTATGCCGCATCATCACCCCCATCATGATCATCATCACCCCCAGCATCATTATCATCAGCACCCCCATCAGTATCATCAGCACTCCCTCATCAACAACAACCCCATCTCCATGAACCATCCAGAGGCGGCACGAGAGTAGTTTTCGTCGTCGTTCGTCGTCGTTGGCGGCAGCGGTTGTCGAAATGATGATAAGGTTGGTTATGATGAACGGTGGTTGGTTGCGGTCGACGGCGGGTGAAGGGTGGGGGAGCGGGGAGGTAGCCAGGTAGGGGTAGAAGATGATGTGGTAGTGTCGCCGAAGGGGGGGCAAAGCTGGCGAGCGACTGCTGTCTTGGCACTACTGGCCGATCAGCGGCGTGTTCCTCCCGCAGAACAGCCGATCGTACCGGGGTACTACTGCTGGTCATGAGCAGCCAGCCAACCCCCGTCCTTACCCTCTCTCTCTCTCTCTCTCTCTCTCTCTGTCATTCCTCTACCCCCGACAGTTCCCGCAAACCCAACTAAAGCCACCAATCCAACCTTGCTTACTATCACTGATGATAGACGATGATTTTTATGTTGACGACTCCCTGTTGACGATTCTGATGCTGCGCTGATCGCCGTCCTCCGTCCGTTCTCATCATGACGATGATGGAACTTGTAGTAGACCACCAGCACAATCATCATCATGTCACATTTGTTTTGGCCGTACGTTCGTTGTTGCAGCGGTGTTTGTTTATTTGCTTGCTGTTTTTGTCGTTGTTGCTGCTGCTGCTGCTGGTGTTGCAGTATTGTTGGAGCCCCATCAGTCCGACATTGTGGCTGTCAGTGCCATTCGAATAGAAAGTCGTATCATTCAGCAGCTCACATCCAACAAGCACGTTAGCAGCAGCAGTCGCTTTTGGCACGTATCGATTTGTTGATTGTTTTGGTTACAAGTAAGAGCGGCGTGAAGGTGGCTGACTGATTCGACGATATAGTATAGCAATGTGTTGTGCTTATGTGTGTGTGTGGCTAATATGCAGAATTAACTAAGAGTGATGATGATAATCATATGGCCATGGCAGAGATGAGAATGGTTGTTGTAATAGTAGTACAAAGAAAAACAACTAGGTGAACAGCCATCACCAAAATATTGGTAATAATGGTTGCTGCTGCTGCCGCAAACGTGTCGTTATCGTCAAAAAAGCATTCGTCAAACCATCCACGAATCAATAGTAGGCACGCACACAGCGAAAACATGAATGACTCAGTCGCATTTTCTGCCGCATCGCCAATATATATATATATATATAGAAAGACAGAAATGGTGATAAACGAAAGCAAGCGGGGCAACACCAACAATCATACAAATCATCGAGTCTTAATCAAACACCTGCACTAACCAGACATACCTCCCCCCCCCCCACACCACCATACTACTCTGACTCACAAAAGCCAACTAGCCGACTTGTTGTGTTTCCTGATCGGCAGAAGAGGCAAATGAGGGTCCACCTTTCTCCACTTGCGGCTGTGTGTTGATTTTCGTATATGTGCATCGATAGCGAACCGAGCGAGCGCCCGATTCCTCCTAATCAAATGGATACGTTACAAGCGACTTTGCACCGCTAGGCAAACCCTTCAGCCCCGGCGAATGGCCTGATTATTTAATAATATGGCGCTGCCGACTGCAACTACAAACATACACAACATTGACAATGTACCAAGGACTGCGAACATAGAACGTATATATATATATATATATATATATATATATATATATATATATATATATATATATATATATATATATATATACATGTATATATATACATAGTGCATCAATACTAAAAACTGAACCAAACGGCATTGATTTGCACCGTGCGTTTACGTTTGACCTGGAAAAAAGGTGATTTAGGGTATATGCGTTTTCAAAAATATGTATATAAACCATGTCGGTATACAACGGCTTGTGATACGAATGCTATTATGGTCTAAAACATGTTCGTGTCCCAAGAACAAGGGAAGACACAAACAGCCAGAACAGAACACAAGGGGGCGCATATATGTACGCGCTCGAAAGATAACATATTCTGCCAGAACAAAGCAAAGTGGACCTCTTTTTCCGAGGGCGAAACTTGGAAAATCATGCATCCAAAACACAGTGAAAGACAGCTCACCAACGATGGATAACGACTCATGCAATGGATATGCGGCCGTCGGTGTTGCGTGAATACAACAGGCATCGCTATATCTATCTATCTATCTTAGTAAGTAATCATTAGTCTATTCCGATTGGAGGACTCATCGGATGACCGTTTTGGACAACAGACTTGGAAGAGCCAGCCAATCGTATACACTTCAGCTGACTAGAAAAACTCGGCCCCGGTTCGCCACAAGCCCAGCACCGTACCGAATGTAAACAAGGACACAATCGTTGTCGTAGGGAACAGAAATAGTCCTAAATAAACAATAAAAAAACACGTATAGCAAACAGCAAGCTAGATTTTGAAGACTAGAAGAAGATAGCTTTTTTTTACGATTCTAGAAGCACAAGTTGTCTCTCCGCCGCAATGTGATCGACGGAAAAGAAATCTGCTACCTACCTACCAACTAACTAAACGCCTCGATCTATCCGACAATATACACATTGTGACTCAACGGCGAGTCATAGTCATTAGAGCAGAAGTTATACGTGTTGTAATATAGTGGTATAAGTGGTCAAGGGTACTAACCCTAACGTGTTGCTTGAGATTGCTAACGGTCGAGAAGGTCTTCCCGCAGAACTCGCACTTCGGCCGGACGGAGTCGACGTGCGAAAACTGAACACAAACAGATGTATAATGATAGTACATTTGTCGTGGCTGGACGTGTTCGCGTATCTACACATATTTATCTACGAACTGTCTATCTATGTACGTGCGTCGACTGAAAAAGCCTACTCAACAGTAGCTTGACCTTGTGGTCGAACCCTAGCGGTGGTTTTCGTTGTGCTCGACTATTGCTACATATATCTAACTATATAAGTAGACGTTTATATATATATACAAATATATCTGGCAGAGGGGTGACTAAAATTGCACTTAGAGAGAGAACGATGCCTGTATCTAACGCTTAACTGCACACAAACCAATAATCAGCGAAATAGGGACAAATCGTTGATTGACTGATTAGATGACTGATGATAGAGCAACGACGCAAGTAGGAAATAGAAGAAGACAAAAAAAAGAGACATTGACGCCATGTCAAAGTGCGGTACTAACCCTAACATGCTGTTTGAGATTGCTAACCGTCGAGAAGGTCTTCCCGCAGAACTCGCATTTCGGCCGTGCGGAGTCGATGTGCGAAAACTGAATCAATCAGTAAACGAACGCAAACGCACCGATCAGAGACGAAGTTAATTTCGCCAGTAGAACACTGTGTGCATGTGGCGCGCTAGGTAGAACTTGCTAGATTCATAGGCAACAACAGGCTGCAGCGCAACAAGAACAACGCCTCGAAAGCAGTTCCCACAACTCTCTTCCCCCGCTACCCGACAGATGAAGTGGACAAACTCGAGCCTGGGCATACACACCCACCCATGAGGTGGGTCTAGTGTAGCTTGCCTTGCTGCCCCATATAGATATTGAATCAAAGAAGAGATATAGTGAAACATTGGGAGAGACAGTAGAACGAGGAAAACTCGATTGTTTGTTATCCACGACGAATGGTTAGCGATCATAACCATGGTGAAGTCATGTCTAGGGCTCCCGTGAACACGGCGTTAGCCGGCAAAAGGTCAGGTATAGAATTCAGAATCAGCTAGTAATCGGCCAGTAACGTAAGGGGTCCGAATAGAGTCATTAGACAGCACAACGCAGCACAAATCGAATAATAAGCGGCTGTGCTTATTTTGATGCTGCGGATCGACTTCGGACAACAACAAGAACAACAGCAGCGAAAGACAAAAAGAACGAAATAACTCGATGATAGCTCACGCGCCTGGCTACAGACTCACCTACCGCCCGTCTCTCTGCCCCCAACAACAGCACATTGAGCCACAAGTCGCCGAAGTGCCTTAATTATTATTATTATTTGGTCCTCGTTCAATGGTTCCTCGTTCTAGAATGAACTGCCATTGGACCTCTACTGATAAAGTCGGCTTGTGTGTATATTGTGTCGGTGGAACGGCGTTGTAGACACACCGACAATCTGATCTCATAAGTCGCGCGTTTAAATTCAACATCACACATAGCAATAGGTAGGTGTGCCGGGGATCTAATGCTTGTGGATTTGCCCGGTGATTCCCAATAGAGACAATACGTTCATATGTATATATATATATATATATATGTGTGTGTGTTTAAGTGAAGGAGGCAGACAAGTGCATGTTTTGAGAGAACATGTTACAAGAGAGATACAAATGCAGACAGATCATTAAGGGCGTTCAACAAGATCGCAAGTGTAAACGGAGACGAGCGGCAGGATCTGAGTGGCCAAGGTCACAAGGCAGCACGTTACGGAAGCTCTTGTGTATAGGGTCCAACTTTCAAGCATACGCAAAACGGCCAAAGGTCAACGCAACCCCTCAGATAGATAGATAGATGGGGTAGACCGGGCACGCCAACAATCGCCAATAGACGAAATGAACATACGGGTAAACGAAACGCCCTATTGACCGCACCATGGCACGTCAAACACCTTGCGGGTGCAGCGCTACCATCGCTCTACGACGTCGTGGCGATATTGATTGAGGCCAACGGGCCACCGGGGGGGAAGGACGAGTCTCACTCAAACTGCAAATCGAGGCGCAGCTGCTCAGTTGCGCGAGCAACCGATGACACTAAGCAGAACATGGCAAAGCTGCGTGCGCTGTAGCATTATAACGATGTACAAGGAAAAACGAGACACTGACTGACGACTTGACATCACAAATATACTAACCCTAACGTGCTGTTTGAGGTTGCTAACCGTCGAGAACGTCTTTCCGCAGAACTCGCATTTCGGCCGGGTGGTGTCGAGGTGCGAAAACTGAATAAATGAACGCGAAACCATTAAGATGCGTGATACGGGTACAGGGTGGTGTACAATTCGTAGCGATCCATATATCCAGCATGATCCATGATGACGAGCGCAACACGAAAAACTCGAAAAAAGGTCCGTGGACCTGTCTATCCCCACGTGCCCTCCCCCCCCTCCGTCCCCCTCCCCGAGGGGAGATCTGTACAAACCCCCACCCCACTGGTTTTCATAATTGTGGTAATAGTAGTAACAGTAGGGAATACTAACCCTAACGTGCTGTTTGAGGTTGCTAACCGTCGAGAACGTCTTCCCGCAGAACTCGCATTTCGGCCGGTTGGTGTCGATGTGCGAAAACTGAACGAATAAACGCGAATCATTAGGGTGAGAGAGAGACGTCGCAGGTGAGAATGATAGCAGCGCAGTACATAGCGATCTATGTTGAGCATAGTTTAGCTCAGCAACAACAACAACGACTCGAACAGAGTCAACGAGCCCTGATCCGCTTCTTTCTCTATTTCCTTCTTTTTACCCCTTGGAAAGGGACTTGCCGAATAGTCGATAAATAACTACTCTCCCTAGCCTCCGTAGGTGTACCATACACACTATTCGAGCAGCCAACTGCTTACCAACGAAAAATATCGAGGTTGAGAATTCACACGCGCCAAGTACACTAAGCGTTTTTGTCGCTAGCGATCTACTTTGTGATATGACGACGTAGGAACGAGCAGCATCGTGCTTTCGTTCTCGACAACGACGCATAGCTCTGCGTAAAGCTCTGTGTCAGCGGCTCAGCTGAGCTGGCCAGACGATACACCGTTAACGGCGGCCAACCCGTGATAGATATGACGCATAAACTACTGGACACAAAATACTGGCGATGAATTAATTTACAAAAAAATAATAATACCACAATGACATACACCAAATATGAACTCGACATCATATGTATATACACACACACACATACGGATATGCGAAGAAAACCTGTACACGCCAACATAGTTAGGGGCCGTTTGGCCTGAATGAAAGACACCGCTAATCACCGCCTGGTCAGCCTGGTCGCAGGAGTGCAAAGTGAACTTGCAGCAAAGCGGGGACGACCGCGCTTGAGCTTCGGCGACTACACACTCGCCACAGCTGCCGCCTGCAGATGCCAAGGTTCGCTCGGAAAAGGACACGCGGTCTTCTGGATCCCGGGCGGACCGAATCTTATATGATGTAGACGTCCTATGCCTCCTATTCTGTACTCCAAACGGACGCTAACACGGGCGCTGAAGATCGCGGCGGCCACTTACGACTGATGGCGAGCGGACAACAACAAGCATTACGGCTCACAGAAACGCCCACCCGTCAATTCAAAGGGGTCGAAGGCTGGACAAAATGAGGACTAGATGGATGAGAGGGGCTATATGGAGAAGGGCTCGTCTCGTCAACTGAACAGAACTCATTGAACCAGTAGGACACATAGACACACACACACACACTAAACGTAGCATCGCCCAAAAACGCACAACTAGCAGCGAAGTAACACAACCTAACCCAACGGAACGCTAGGTAGAGGTCGCGCTATGCACAACAATAATAAATCAGCTATGCACAACTGACGGAGAAAGGAATCACTAACCAGCGTCCATCGTCTCTCTTCCAAGTTCTCCTAACACCTACTGGACATAGCGAGAGCATGAAATCCTAGTAGAAGTAGTAGTAGTGGTAGCAGTTTAAGTAACAACGAATGTGACCAAGGGTACTAACCCTAACGTGTTGCTTGAGATTGCTAATCGTCGAGAAGGTCTTGCCGCAGAACTCGCATTTCGGCCGGGTAGAGTCGACGTGTGAGAACTGGATAGAAACATACATGTTTGGTGATAGTAGATCATTTGTTGCGCTTTTATGTACGAATGTATTGTATGTATGTATGCGTGTCTGTGCATGTTTGTATGCACGCATGTGCCACCAAAGTTACTGCTTACTTAAACATCGGCCTGATGGCATATCGTATTCAATACTTTTGATTCGTCGTACAACGGATTGTTCGCTGATAGGTCATTCCTAGTTGTGTTTATATTTACTAGCAAATAGCACTGAAAAATAGAGAGGACAAGTTCTAGTTTGTCAGCAACTAATTAATTAATCCGTCGTGTCAGGTGACAAAAATACGCTAGGCAACTAATAGTGTGTGTGTATAGCGGAGCTTGTCGACATATAGATTACGAGTACTAACCCTAACATGCTGTTTCAGGTTGCTAATCGTTGAGAAGGTCTTCCCGCAGAACTCGCATTTCGGCCGGCTCGAATCGATGTGCGAAAACTGAAGCAATCAATTCATCATTAGGATGGTAGACGATACCGATCATCCGAAGCTGGCGCTAGACGGCGCCCCTTTTGTCTGCGATTTAACGCTGCTATTGCACCCGAGCCAGAGTGCAGTGAAAAACCAACTCGAGAAAGCAGCTGTTTGTTTTCGCTACTGATCGGACAGTGGATATGTGGCCGCGTGTGATCATCATCGTATCACTACAAAAACCGCCACTTCAAAATTATAATTTTGCGGGGATCCATTGAAGATGGTCACTTATGGCTAGGCGATTATTTAGCTTAGGGTAGCCTATTCTCCAAAATGCCCAACTTCTAATATTACTACTATGATTTTTTTTCTCATTAGTACTACTAGTCGGGTCGCGCATTCGAGCTCGAAAGTAGTCCTTGCGCGTACACAAGACACAACTGCATCGAAAGCTTTCTTTTTTGTTTTTGCTTCCCGCGAAGTAAGCACGAATCGTTTAATACTATGACTATGTTAAAGCGCTATAGTAATTAGGTTGATGTTCAACTCAGACATTTCATTTCGCTACTTCCTCAGAAAGGGACCGACCGATCTTCCGACATGAGACATAAAACCACAAATAGCAAGCCGGCCACTGCTAACGAACACCAATCATTGGTGGCACAACAACAGGTTGGATAGGTTGATTGAAGAACAAGAAGAAGAAAAAAAAGAACAGTACTAACCCTAACGTGTTGTTTGAGATTGCTACCCGTTGAGAAGGTCTTCCCGCAGAACTCGCATTTCGGCCGGCTGGAGTCGATGTGCGAAAACTAAATCAACGAACGGATCAAATACAACGAGCATCAACAATAGCATCCGAAACGCTACGATGCTCACTCTAGCCGCTCGACGTAGTCAGGCGAAAATATTTCCTAACTGTACGTTTGCATCGTGGCAGCAAATCAGCAAATCGGATACAGCATGTCGAATGTAGAAGAATCTCAATCGTCGACTCTCGAACGAGTCAAGAAGTGCTGATGTGAGCGGATTGACCTACACTACTGCTCAGATATGAATGTACGAATGTGTTCGATCATTAAATGGGAAATAGGCGTGTTTTGACGACACAGTAGCGTTGTTACCATTATAAATTAGAGAACATCGAGAGCTAGGAAAAAGCTCAAATCAAATCATTGTTCATTTATTGTACAAGTTGTTGTACGTCTCTATAAGATTTCCGTCATACGCAAAGGCACAGGCGGTCTTTTTCCGATACAAAACTGCACATGTCGGCCAAAAGGCTAGTGGATTATCGCACGGTCTACTAGAGATTGATGCACATAGACAATGTCTGCCACTTTTCATCGGTGCTGTTCGCCGCCAACAGAAGTGTGTCCACCTGTACCAAGGATCCCGAAAAGGCATGCGGGATGCCATTAAAGCACTCTAGGCTGCCAAAGAGTGCAAAAAAGCCAACGCAAAATTATCTCACGGAAGTTTGCGCATAGCTCTGAACACGACAACAAAAACCAGAATGCCAACCAGAATTTAGGAAACCCGTTCGGCACAGAAATGTCTTGAGAAAGAAGTGCAGCCTTTTCTAGCCGGTTATCAATAGGTTCATGTGCGACGAAAAAGCTTTGTCGCTCGCGTAAAACGCAGCCTTGGCTAGTGCCAGAAGAAAACAAAATACGATCCGTCTACAAAGCTCAAAGTTTTCTTCCGGATTATAGGCTTGGTTGGTACCGTCCCAGTATATATATATATATATATATGAGCCGTCAAACTACTACAGGGTCGGCTCGTGTACGCAACAAGCTGGAACTATATGGAATAGCGGTGGTTACGTAGTGAATGGACAGATATTGAACATTGGGTCTTTAAAGGCCAAATGTATGGCCACACATTTAAACAGCAGAACACGTTCACCTACAGCACGACGCTTAATAGGTTTGGTTTAGGAAGTTGTAGTAAGGAATTTGGAAATGTATGCTTATTAGCATTTAGAGGCGCTGTCTTATCGTCGCTGTATAGTGGACAGCTGAAATTCTATTATACATGTTATGCGGCCCAGCACTGCCAGACTAGGCACCGCTTGCCCGTTCGTTTTTCGATCGTTCAAACCTCCCGTGTATATCCCTCCAAAATGCTTCTACAAGAAAGTGGCCTAATGTCGTGCTGTTCTTCTAATCACTGTGTGTGTGCCGCTAGAGCTTATACGCGTTAACTTCGCCTTCAACCACCCGAGCCCGTTTTTTTTGTCAACCACAATTTTCAACATAGGATCCTTGGACAAAAAGTTCATCAATCACACTTTGGAATGACAGCGGCGTCCCAATATGACAAATAGCGACAAGCGCTACAACAACAGCCACCGTTCGGAGTGAAAACACCCCAAATCGACTTGTCTCTATGGCAAGTCTTGTTGTGCCTCCCTAAGCCAGCACAATCTCCACATACTATGAACAATACACTGCTGGATTTGCGTCCCGGGCGAATACATGTGAAACATGCGCAAAACATTCACGGCCGATTCTCTGTTATGACAGTTGACAGCAAACATAGCCAAGCAGTGTTAATGTAACAACACCCGTAGCCGTTCAACAACTGCATGTTCTGTGACCGCTAGTTTCCAAATCTAGCTCTCGCTCTCTATATCTCTGTATATTATATCAGTAATATAACATTATATTAGTATTATATCAGCTCAGGTCTGCTGACCCAAAAACTCTGTGCCAGTGCGTACTCGACTGAACAAAAACCTCGGGAGACACAAGAATGTACTAATGAAAATGTAGAAGTTTTGCCGCCTGCAGAAAATTGTAGCGCATTTGAAACAACAAAAAAAGTGGCAACAACAATAACAGACATGAAGAGATAGCATTTTCGCCGAAAAGTATAAGATACAGAATGCGCGGGAGAGAAAGTTGTCTACTAGTCTGTTCACGTGTACGGCTAATTTTGTGTACTGTATGTACCGCTGTAAAGCTATCTCGAAGGGAGATGGATAGGGTGCTTGGTCGAGTACTAACCCTAACATGCTGTTTGAGATTGCTACCCGTCGAGAAACTCTTCCCGCAGATGTCGCATTTGGGCCGGCTGGAGTCGACGTGCGAAAACTGAATTCGAAACCAAAAAAAAACAGAGAGAGAGAGACAAACAGACATTTGCAAACTTACTGTACACTTTGTATACTCGATCGATACGTTGAAATAGCAGACGGTCGCGTAAGCGTCGCAAATATGGCGCATGACATATGTCCTACACACCATCCACTACGCTTTGCCTAGCAAGCCTAATCACAGCATCATCATCAGCAAGCTCTTTTCGACATAGATGAGTTGGCAGTTGCCAACACAGTTCTAGTGGGGGTGCTGTTCACACCAAGCGCGCTCCCAAGGTACGCCTCCTTTCTGTGCGTTCCCCGTCGTTCATCATTACACCTCACGTCTATCATTCATACATCAGGAAGAGGTGTAATGTTAACAACAACAAGAACAGCTACAACAACAACAACAATCGTTAGCAAAATTAGCGTAGTTGTAATTGTCGGCGTTCTCATCCTAACTGATGCCTAGCGCCTAGGACAACAGTGACGACGTTGAATCCAGTTGAATGAACTGAAACCAGAATCAACTTTTCAGCAGTAGTTAAGAAGAAGTAGTTGTGCTTGTTGTTGTTGATGGTGTTGATGTTGTTGTTGTTGTAGAAGTAGCAGTATGAATAGTTGGACTTGTTAGTATTGTTGTTGTTGTATTGTAGTAATTGTCGTCAACAACAACGACGGCGGCAGCGACAGCAACAACACAACCGACGACTAAGACAATCATGAGCGCGATCATGACGATCTCGTCGAATAACAAACAGATGCAGCATTGAGCGGGCGAAAATACAGGCGGGCAGGTTGTTGCTGTTGGTGTAGTTGGATATTGTTCTTGTTCTTGGGTACGTGTGTGTGTGTCTGAATGTGTTTCGTGGATGATGCGTGTATGCGATGATCTGTTGCTGTAACTGCATGATGACACAACAGTGACGTCCGATGGAGGAAAACGTAGACGGTATCCTCCAATGGAATGCTCGCCATTCTTGCTGCTCATCACAACACCAACGACAAGAAAGTTGCTCTCTGAACAACCCCAATACCTCAACTACACACCTCCACCCCCCCCCCCCAGCCAGCTTCGTCTCATTCAGTCATATGCACTTGTTTCCCCACAGGGTCGTCCCCACCCCGCCTGCCATAGTAGCTTCAATCGTAACAGCGCCACAGCAACAGCAGCAGCAACAACAACAGCAATACGATCTTGCCCTATACGCAAAATGATTGCTGATTATGCATTGTGATGATCAGTCAACCAATTACGACCGATAGAGCGGGCAACTCATCTATTCATCCGTTCATTCATTTAACTATTCATCAACATATTTGCTATTCGCCTATCGAGCTATCATTGATCATAGAGACGCCGACGGTACAACGGTGACAGCAAGCTGTCATACGTCTTATTATGATTATGATGCCTATCACTATCACGATCAAGATAATGATGATGATGATTATTCGCATTATTACTATTAAGCCACATCCAATATAGAAATCGACGCGGCCCGAGAAGGCCGTTCCCGTCAAGGGCAGCGGTGTAAGCCACAATAAGACATCCCATAGACTAGCATAGTAACTTGACAAACATATATACCGCACAGACGGCATAAACATTAGGCAGGTAGTCAGTTGTTTAAATTTTTGTGCTCGTTAGCTCTATATATATATATATATATATATATATATATATATATATATATATATGCATCATTCTCTCTTTGTGCAGCAGATAGTCGGAAGACGAATGGCGGAGGGAGGAGAAAGCAAGCGAAGATAAAGGAATAGATAAATAGCGGAGGTGCACTCCGGTACTATCTAAGAATTATTACGCTACACTTAGAACTGCACTAGAGCGCTAACTAGTGTGCTGAACTAACTAGCTGTAACCCACACATGTATACCACAACAGCACGAGAACAACAACAACAATGCCTAGAACAACAATAACAAAAAAACAACAACAGTTACAACAAAATGAAAAACGAGAACCAGCTAACACTCCCCTAAAGGTGCGAAGCGCTTGGGACTTGGAGACACCTACACACCCACACGCATCCATACATACTAATATATGAGTGCAACACGACGGCGAAACGGCGGGAAGCGAACAGTTAACAAGAACCGATAACGAATGCCGCCATCATCATAATTGAGATCGATTAGTCTAAACAGAGAGGTGGGGGGGGGCGCTTGATGATTTAGAGAGATCCGTCTTAAACTCAGTCTTGGGTACTACTACTACTACTTGTACTGGCAAGCGAGCAATCCGTGGAACTGATGTTCAAGCAAACGTCGGGGGTTTGCTGCGTGAATTACGCGCGTACTCAACATACAGAAATCTCACGGCCGATGAGAGTTGACAGCCAACTGACTTAGGCGATAAAGCAAACGATTAAGTCGTGCCTCACTAGATAAAGTTAGAATCACCCGTACTACAGGATTGATGACGCGTTTCTAATTCGAATACTACTAGCTATACAAAAGACAGAAGAAAAAAACGTCAAAAGAAGTCCCAGCGAACGAATAGGGTGGAATAAGCGTTTATGAGCATCGCAGTGGTGGTGGTGGTGGTGGAGATGTCAATACTAACCCTAACATGCTGTTTGAGATTGCTACCCGACGAGAAGCTCTTCCCGCAGATGTCGCATTTGGGCCGGCTGTAGTCGATGTGTGCAAACTAAATTGTCAACGAAGAAAAAATTAGCGACAACAGCATCAAATACAAATAAATTAATTAAACAAATATATATATTTGTGTATACGATCGTATTCGATACAAAATATTATTAACAACGGACTCGGGCGTGACCTTATGGGCTAAAAACCATATGGATTTTATCGACCCCCCAAGCAACGTTAGGGTAGTACACAGATAGCGTTGCATCGCCGACGAGCGTCATAAGTCGCAACGTAGGCTCGAAAGGAAACTAGCTGAGAATGGATGAGAACGCTAACTTGTCCTTTAATCAAAGGCAAAATAGACGCTTGGGGCTTGTTTGTGAAGTACTTACTATGTATAACTGCATACATTACACGAATACGAATGCCTACATGTATATATATATATATATATATATATAAAAGAAAAGGTATAGTATACCGAAGGGTACGGGGTCAGTAAATTGGCGGAACAGAAGATACAATCAGAGGTGTCGTCTAACTTTAGTTTGAAAAGAAGGACCGCATTGCTCTCGCACTATCCGCGGGAGTCCATATTTAATAGTAACTACAACAAGCTGTACTGATATTAACTACATAAATAATCTAAAAAATACAACGAATACCAATACTAATATTTCTAAATTAACTCTTAGCATAGCAATAGTTTGATAGGGCTAGCAGTAGAGAAAATGTCCAGAGCAATCTCTGAACCGCTATCGAGTCGAAATCGCAACGCACTTAACTATGTATATATATATTAAAAGTTCAGGTACAGTATTGCGCATATACTATCGTTATAAAAATAGCATGAAAAAAAACAGTAAACGAGTAAATGTTATTGATAAATCCATACTAACCCTAACATGCTGTTTGAGATTGCTAACTGTTGAGACCGTCTTCCCGCAGATGTCGCATTTGGGCCGGCTGTAGTCGACATGAATAAACTGAACAACAACATTCATAACGTAATAGACGATTACACAGCGCACAGTCTCCGTTTGAGTCGTCCTATTTGCATTTGCTCTCTCGCATCGTCTTTCTTTACGGATAGCTTTTCTTTAATTTTTTTTCTTTACGGATAGCCTTTCTTTGATATTTTGTGCGTATTGTGTATGTGTCTAAATACATCTACAGTTTCGTCCGTTTATTTATACACCTGTCGCTGTGCAACAATTGTTTTTGTTGTTGCTGTTGCTGCTGCCGTGTTGTTGTTGTTGCTGCCGTGCTTTTGCTGTTGTTGTTGTTGCTGTCGTGCTTTTGCTGTTGTTTTTGCTGCTGTTGTTGTTGGTGGTGGTGTTGTTTGTATCTTGAGTGTCGTTTGGTCACTACTATTTGTATCTGTTATTGTTCTTACGTTGTTTCTGTCGTCGTTGTTGTTGTTGTTGTTGGTTACTGTCGCCGCCGCCGCCGTAGTTGGTATAGTTTTACGGTTGTTGTTGTTATTGTCGCTGTCATCATCAGCTTCAATCAGCTGGTATTGCCATTGTCATGCCCCCCCCCCCTCCCCTAACGACTCCAAAACCACTACACACTGTGCTACTAAATGATCGCTGATTAGTCTGAGTGAACCGTGTCGTAAACCCGATTGTCTTTCAACCCGCCCTGTGATTGACACTAGTATACGACTTATAACTTTGAGGAATGAATGAATCGCCGGAGCCACTCCGTGGTGTAGCCCTTTGTGTAGCTCGTGATGCGTGACCGAAATTGACTGGTGACGACTGAAACAAACTCTTCTTATAAACCTACCTGAAACAAATGGACGCCTGCCTTGCTTAAATGTATGAGCGTGTATCTGCCTGCCTGTCTGTATGTGTGTGTGGGTGGGTGGGTTTGCGTGAATGCCTGTCGAACTGCTCTGTCATCGTCGTCGCATTTCTGTCTATTTTTTGTGTAACTCTCGGTTCGGCTGTTGCCGTAAAGTTGAGTCGAGCTGGGCTTGCGCTGAGAGCTTGTGTGGGAAAAGAGAGAGAGAGAGAGAGATCGCGAGTGCGAGAAGATAAAAAGATGCATGCGCACGAAGCGCCCAATGAACAACACCACCGACCAGCGCGCGTTACACACTAACCCTGACGTGCTGCTTGAGATTGCTCGGCGTCGAGAAGGTCTTGCCGCAAATGTCACACTTTGGCCGGCTGTACTCGAAGTTGTGGAACACTCGCTTGTGCTGGGTGAGGTTCGAGGCTGTCGAGAAGAACCGGTTGCACAGCGGACACCAGTGCTCGGTCGGCCGAGTGGAGGCTTTCGGCGTTCCGCGAGCGTCGGACGTGCCACCGTTCGCCTCGGCCCCGTTCCCTGCGCCCGAAGTGGCACCTGGCGACATGAAAAAAACAGCAACACAGCAACAACGACACATGATGAGAACACAGGATACAACACGCCTACAAAGCCACGCTAAAATGTACAGTTAAGTGCGCTGTACGCTGGGTATGTCGAGCCCGGTGGCGTGGTGGCTTAAGTCTGCGCCTCGCAACCGGAGGAGACCTATAGGTGCGCGGATTCGAGCCCCACCGTTGCACATTTGTATTTATGGGGCATGTCCGTGTAGCAATGAAAAAAACAGTTCTCCGTGAAGCAATGTAAAAAACAGTTCCGTGGCCGTTAAATCTTAGCTGAGGGTCAGCCCGAAAACTTTACGCTGGGTATGGACGAGCCAGTTAGTTAACCAGCCAGCGTACATCAGTAGCAGCAGCAGCGTCGACGCACGCACGATAGTGGTTCGTTCGTTCGTTCATTCGCCAGCCAGCCGTGCCTTAATATGCCAGAGTGCTGCAGCGTCGTCGACTAAAATGCAGCTTGCGTTGAACGTTGGTTTTGCACGTGATTATGCTTACGATGTCGTCGTAATTAATTAACACAACAACAGCAGCACATTGACGACGCCCACACATCCATTTTCACGACTGTGATTGGAAGTGGACCCTGTAGACAGGGTCTGTGCAACACCAGACAGTCGCGCGCGCGAAACTAAGTCGATGGAAGACTTTGGCTTGTCGAGTTTGCGCTCAGAAGCCGTTAGAACACGATGTTCAATCTTTCACTGAGCTATCGAACTGCTGATGCTGCTGTGTAATTTCGCCGCTCCGACCCGGCTAGATAATGGCCCGGCGATTGATCAGCAACGCTCTCCCATGATATACACGTACGTATGTATATCCATCGATCTATCTCTGTGCATATATCCTCTTCTCAGCTCGTGCAGCAAGTGCTTGCTCGACAAGACACACACCATGCACGGTATGTTGCTTGTTGCCGATACACTGCCTTTGCCCATTGCCACTTTAGAGGTTCGAGATAACGTCGTTTCGAATGGGTCATTACTTTAGCTATCTCAAACTAAAGTCGGAAAAGAGGCCACACACACACCGAAAACAACGCTGATCTATTTTGACGACTCAATGCTGAACATAAGCAGCCAATTATGATTACTTAAGTCGCTTGGCAACTGTATTTCGAACATTACGCGCGTGATTGTGCTGCGTACACAATCACGCCTGTTTTACGTGGGCGCTCAAGAAGAATGCGAGATTGAATCCAATCGAATGAGAGACGTTTTTTTTTTAAATATGGGGAGATTGTAATGCACAATTTGCGATATTTGAGACATATGTGCTTCCACTCGTTGTGTTGTTTTTTTTTATTATTTCTTGTTATGGCCAATGGTAGACGAATCAGACTAAATCAAGTTCAAGTAGAAAATCTACTAGGAAATAGCTGGTCCCGGATCTGAACCTCCCGAAGGCGAGGAGGAAAAGTGGCATTACTCGAACGATAGTTTGATCATTAAGATTTGGCCAAATGAAAACCACAAATGATCACGATGAAATACTTGGAATTATATGGAACTGCCAAAGCAAAGTAAGCCAGTGAGTTTGCCCCGAGCAAGTTTCATTATATATAGGTTCAAAACAATTACAAGAACTTTAAAATAGTTTGCCTTGTCATTTTAACCATGCGACTGTTATGCGTGCTTTCTACGTGCCCATTCCCTTTTCACTGACGTAACCCTTTTGGTCTTTCACCCATTCTCTATTTTGCATCGCGTCGCGATTACGCGTAATGATCTTATCTCGGAGAAAGTAGTCGCCGTTACACTGAGCAAACCAATCGGGCGCGATTTACTACAGGCTTACGTTTGCTTATCAGCAGAAATGCTATTCAGCTAAAGGCGCTGTTCTAGCGGCCGACCATTCAAGCAAAATAGCTGCTCAGTATATCATGTCACGTCAAACGCGTCTTGAAAAAGACAAATACTCCGTGAAAGCGCTTATTAATAAATCGGCATTGTAGTAGAAAATTAACTGGCCGCTGATTATCGCGGTACTTAAATGCTCTAGCATGCACATACTATGTTACTACTACAACAACAACATAGAGCAAGAAAGTAGAAACGATGTAAGTACTACTATTACTACGACTACTTCTACTAGTACGACGTACTGTACGCGCCGGCTGTCAAAAAAGCGGCGAAGCCATCAAATGGCAGTGAATTTCGGCTTCTGGCCAAGGGAAGACTAGACACATGTAACGAGTAAATAGGCCAAACTTACGCGCGAGAGCTCCAGCTGAACCTGCTCCAGTGATCGTAACGCCAGCTCGTTGTTCCGCGTGAACAGTTGCCGCAATCGCTTCCGGAACGCTCTCTGGAACTGTAGCAAAGTCGTCATCAATCAAGGGGTCATCAAAACAGAAGTAGCACTTGCCCGCGCACGCATGCCCGAAACAAAGGGGAAAAAACCGCGTAAACACACTTTTTCGGCTGAGTTCAGGTCTCGATGCGACCGATAACGAGTCGATCTCGAAAGGACACCTCTCTTGAACGTAAGCTCTGTGTTGTTCGCATGAACAGCGGGATCCTATCAACGGAGTGGACGTTACAAACCCGTTCGTCGTCGTTACCCTAATCGACCTACCCCTTCTATGTGTACAGAGTAACACTAGCTAGATGCTGAGCAAAATGAGCTACGTTAGGCTCTCGCGTGGCGGCGTGGTCTAGGAGACTAGTGCGATAGTCATGGTTGTCATCTACCGGGGTGTCGCCGGTTCGATCCCTGTCGTTGATCGAATTTTTTTGAGCGATGTGCTTATTGAGAATAGATGATAAATACCGCTGAAAGTCGGCGGCCATGCTGCCACAAGGACTGTTGAGGAAACCCTAGATATCTTAACATGTCTGGCCCTCGGTGCACTGAAGATATACCTCAGGTTAAGTTCCAAGCCCGTAGGGGACAGAGATAGTCTAGAATTACAAACCTCCTTAAAAAAATGAAATTCTAGGCTCCCGCATGATAGTCCGGGGTAACGTGTAATCTGTTAGCAACACGCTACATGTAAATCCGACTCGTTGTCAGCGGTAGCGTACGTATCATCTTGTGATCTTCTTTTATCGATATGGAAGTTGTTTCCTGAGGGCCTGAGTGCCTGATTTGAGACTCATGAAACGACTCTCATATCCACTCTACCTACCGTGTTAATCCATCCCACCACCTCTTAGACTCGCATACTTCGACACTCCTGTGATCAATCATCCACACTCTATGTTGACTCTCGTTCACTACGACAGACAGACAGGCAAGCAGGCTGACAGGCAGATACAGCTAGCGCTCACTTACCTTGTGTTGGTGCCTGTGGCTGACTGAGGTGGGTAACCTCGCTCAGACTCCGATCGAGTAATCGTTGCGCGATGAGAGCTTCATGTAGACCTGCAACAAAATCGGTGTGTGTGAATGCGTTGAAGAACTCATTCAGCGGGCGCTCATGCATGACATTCACTTGTGCACCAATAATAATAATAATAGCAATAATAATAACAACAAAGTACTTAGCCATCAAAGTGCAACTAGAACGACAACAACACAATAACAACAGCAAAACAACAGTGGCAGTGACTGCAGACGCGTGCTAACAACAACAACAACAATGGCCGGCGAGCCGCGCGTCAGATATCGCTGCAATTCGGCTGCAATTCACGCACTTTCGGCAGGGCTCGATCTAGAGAACACGACATATCTAAACGATGATGCCACTGTTGTTGTTGCTGCGGCTGCTGCTGCTTTACCGTCTACATCTCCGTTGTCGTTGTTGTTGCTCTTGTTGCTGTCGGCTTGTCGGTCCTCGCCATGCGAACAGCAACAATTGCATTGCTAGATGATCATAGATCTACCCTGGCGTTTGGCATGCTGCTATTGTATTTTATCAGGGCTGCAGTTCAGCTCATTCTGTACTATAACGTTTACTACTACTACTTAAACTACGACTTCTTCTTCTTCTATGACTACTATTGCCGCTGCTGCTGCTAGAAATACTAGTTAGTAGAACTAGTATTCCTAGAACACTGTAGTAGTAGCTGTATCATGCCGTTGGATAGTTTACCAGAGTGACTGTCAGCAAGCTACCAGTGGCCGAAATGGAGTGGCGATCGTAGTAAAGGCTATATGATGGTCATGATAAGCTATAGTAGCTCTGATGAGATCCTCATCTGCTGCGAGGCTGGCTGACGAGGCTGGCTGACTGATAATGACAACATCAGAGGAGTCATCAGTTTTCATCATCATCATCATCACGTGATCATCCGCATCATCATCGGCTAGTTCGTTAATGATTAATGATTAAAAAATTAACTAAGGTATAATGAACGATATTCCCAGAAAGAGGACGAGAAACATAACGATCGAATAGATCGATAGAGAAAGCTAGATAGAACGATAAGATCGATTGGGCGGGGGGGAGGCAAGGGGAGCGAGGCATTCAGGCAGACGTGCGGACCTGCTGAAGACGGCCGCAGGCCAGATGGAGAGAAGGCCGAGGGCCTCGTAGAGAAGACCGCGGGCCCGTGAAGCCAGGGCACGCGTACGAGGAGGCCTACCTTGGGTGGGCATTTCTGCCGCCGTACGATCGAGTAGCCGCTGAAGTGTAATTGCCTCTGGAACTCCCGCCACTGACGAAACGCAACAACAATAACATCAGCAACAACAACGACAACAACAGCAATAGTAGAAACAGCAGCGGCAGCAACAACAACAACATCAACAACAGCGATGCCAAACAACCACAACATCATAGTAGGTGAACGACGCACAGCACCTACACCGTCATAACAATAGTAATGCATTCATACAGCCATCATACCCGTACCAATTGTGGTCCTCCTCATTATTATCGTATTCAGTATCCTCCCTCTATCGCGCCTCTCATCTATCACACGAAGGTATCACTGCTGTGTCATGCTGTGGTCCGATTTCGGTAGAATTATTATGTCGGCAAGTGACACCATGGGTTTTGTGTGGTTGCACAGTTATATACGCTTGCCTAGACCACATGTGATTAAGCAAACCGCCTCCACGCATGCTCAGTGACCCTCTAGCCCAAGGTCACTACTTATTCACGAAGCTAAAATTACAACCGAATTCCTAGGAGGGAATACATAGGGAGATAATTCTGGATTAATAATTCGTCATTCTTGCTCTGATTATTCTTGGATATTTTTTTTTCCGTTGGACCTCGCATGAAGCCTGGGGGAGCGGCCACGTTGGAGTACGTCGAATAGAACTCATGTCAACTAGAGAATCTGGACTAAAAAGTCACGACCGTGTGTCCAAAAAAGGTAGACATGGGGAATATTGTTCTATCTACATTACGGCAAGCGACTGACTGCAACAGCCACACGAAACATTTATGGTTCGATTTAATTAACTACTTTACTACTGCTTGTTGATATATATATATATATATATATATTTATATACATCTATGTCGGCGAGCTCTAGGAGACTAGTGCGCTTGTCATGATTGTCATTTACCAGAATGTCGCCGGTTAGATTCCCGTTGTTGACCGAAATTTTGTGTTTGAACGACCGTGCTCATGTAGAATAGATGATAAACCATACCGCTGTGAGTCAGCGACCATGCTGCTGCCACAAGGACTGTTGGGGAAGCTATCGATATCTCAATATGTCCGCTTAGGTTCTCGCTCTAAGCGCCAGTCTAGATATAAAAAGGTGACATGTGCATACATGTCAAGCGGATAATAAATCCATATATATATATATATATATATATATGTGTGTCTTTAGTGTGTATAGACTCGGTATGCAGCATCTTGGTCTCACCTTGAACATTCATATGGGGTCTCTCGAGGATTCGTTGGTGCGCCAGCGAGCCTGGAATGCCTGACGAGCGACGAGGGGCACGTCCACACGTACAGGTACAAACACATACATAAGGACAGAACACATGGATTAACGACTAACCGTGGCCACAAAATTCGCCAACAACCGCTCTGCCAATAAATCGACCGGATCGAGACACGTAGATAGGCCGGCAGGCAGGCTCTTAATTAGCGCTAATCTCTTCTGATTATAATTATTTGGCCTACTGGTGCCCGCGTCCACAGCAAAAAGAAAAGCGTTTTTACACCGGCCTGAAGCCTCTCGGCGCTAGCTCCCTATATACATGACTTACTTGCTCGGTACGGTCACGTAGGCCATTTCTTCAAGGATTCTCGGGAGAAGAGGGGAGGACCTACACATAATCAATCCGAACTATTCGGAGCATTGCCAGGTAAGACGACACTACTATATGGCAGCGTTTCGTCTTTCAGCTTTTTCAGAAACGTTTCCAGCCATTTTTGGCGTGTTCACGCTAGACTCATGCTGACTGGCTTTCTCCAGCAGGGGAGTGTAACAGCAGAACAATGCTCAACCCAACAGCACGACACCAGGATGGATTCTATCCCCCGCCTTCAAGTCTTCCCTCGCTCAACGTTTCCGGCACAAGCTAATGGCAACCACAACTATGACGGGATAGTTTCAACTGCATAGCACTTTCTCTCTGGCTCTCTCTCTCTCTCTCAGTGGCTCTATCTGCCAAATCTCCTCTATCTACTAAGCATAGCAGGCAATGAAAGGCACTTCAGAATTTATTTTCCACTACTACGACCGCACGCCAAATACATCGGTAGGTAAGTGTACGTCGCACATGCATGCGGTGACGTTCGCAAGACTAACAATGACGCACAAACATACTTATATATGCTGCCTCTCTGCTTTCGCTGTGACTTCACACTATTTCCTGCTTTCAATTGTGGGCGCAGTCCCAGGTTTAGATAGAGCTGCTCCCATATTGGTGTAGGAATTCGCAGCGTTGCGTTAATCTCCCTGCGCTATGTTGTTGGTAGGTAGAGAATTTAACAGTGTTGGACCACGTATTATATATATATATATATATATATATATATATATATATATATATATATATATATATATAAACAAAACGCAAGGTTATTCATCTTATGGTCGCGTAGTATTAATAGCGCACATACGAAGAAACGGTCGCGTGTGGCTTTCGTATATATATATATATATAGATATATATTCGATTGTTTTCCTCTTACTGCCCGTTTGCGAACGTGGAGACGCCACGTGATGGAGGCAGCCAACTCAAATTGCGTTATGTAGACAAGATTTGCCTTGCGCTTCTCCTTTTGGGACTGATTGAGAGCATTGCAAGCAACAGTTACTGCTGGAAACAATTGGCTTCAATCGAATATCTTAGCAGCACGTGTCTTGTTCTCATTTTTAAATGCACTCTCAGGAGACGGCAGGCAACCTTCGTCTAGAGAGGAAAAACTTTAACTGGCCTAATGCGGTTCTATGCGAACGTTTGGCATATAGGCAGTTTAAAATTTACCACCCGACATTTTTTGTTTTATCTGTCTTCCACACCTAATCATGAGAGAAACAAAGCCAAATCCTGGCAGAATTCACTTCATTCAGAATACATTTACACGCATTACCAATTATATCAAATTGGCGCCAACATGGAAATCCGTTTTAACAACGATGACAGACACATCGTGTACAGCGCGCTAGATAGAGAGATGACAATATCTGTAGGAATTCTTCGCTAACCCCATCCCAAGCAGGGTAAAAACAAACAAACAGAGGGAAACGCTGTAGCCATTAGTCTTCCGAACAAAATATTCAGTTTATATGTTGCCTCCAAGAAGGAAAGTATTGCACGTTGCAAAGAACCTCGCGCATAAGTAGGTGAAAAATAAATAGATTTTTTAAACAACCATGGCCACCTTTCGGGTCGTCTTAGGCGAACGTCAAGTAAACGAGCAGTAGGGGTTTTGTCCCTTCCCTTTCAAGTAACCAAACGCGACTTGCGACGAAACGAACTAGGTTGCTGCATGTCGAATCTTTGTGTAGTTGTTATAGTCGCCGCGGGGAACATTGTTGTTACTATTGCTGTCAGCCCCATGTTGTCGTTGCCCTCATACACTCGAAATAAGAGGAATAAATGCTCTTTAAGGCACCTCATGTTGATTTGATATTCGAGCGGTTTTGGGACAATGCTTCGGAATGCACGCGCGTCTCCGGCAGTAAAGCAGCGACGACTGTGGAACGACCCGTAAGCCCACTGAACCCGTGATCCTCCCCAGCACCGCCTCAGGCTTGGAATAGTATGCATTGGCCAAAAAATTCCTTGTATTTATCGAGGCGGAATTTAAAAAATTGTTTAAGAAAGAGGTTGTTCTTAACATATTATGATTAGCATCTACTGTAGCGCTAGTGAGGCGGCATCACACTATGCTTAAAAACTACACTGGATAAGTGAAGTTCTTCCTCTGAAGTTATGCCCCGCATTGCGAGCATCGAAATGGAGCTACGATGACAGCCAACTCCTCTGCGTAGCAGGGCTATTTAGCTGTATTGTATTCAGCTGTCTCGGATCAATGAGTCTGGCAATCAAATAATGCTATGTGTCGACATTATTTATGATAAATATATCAATAACAGCAGTGGCAACCACAACATCAATAACGACAAACGCAACCACAGAATCCTAGTTGCATGACAGAAGAGAGATAAAGCGCTGAATGAAATCCACTCAGAATAAACCCCGGCCCGAAAGACAGAGCGCGCACAAGAGAGATAGAGAGAGCGAGCGCGCGATAGAGAGAGAGAGGGGGGGACGGATAGGGAGAACCAAAGAAGGTTGGCTGTAACAACATTATCCAACAATGTCTCTAGGCTCATAGGCAATCTAATTACGTTACTGCTTCATCACAAATGAGTACATACCTTGTGCAGACCCGTCGGGCCGACGACCCGTGAGGGCGGCATGCGCCGCCAGCGCTTCCGAAGACATCTTTTTTGCCCTACTTGGACAACGCGGCTTCCGGAACAACGCTGTTGTTATTCACCAATAAATGTCCTCTTGCTCGAAGAACGCTCCGTTCTTTCGGCTTAATGTCGTCGCGATTGGTTAGCGAAGGTCAAAGTAGTGGTTGGTGTCTCTTTGACTTTGTCGCTACTTGGTCGCGAGATGATAAGCTTGCCCCCTTCTGCTAGCTTTCAAGACGAGAATTCTCGTACTCGGAGGCTTCTCGTTGGTGTGGCAACTTGTCCTGCGTTGCTGATGTTGTTGTTTTTGTTGTCGTCGTCGTTCTCGGTATACCTGTTATTCGATTTGCCTCAGTCGTTGTTGTGCGACTATTCTTCTTGATGGTGTTGTTGTTGTTGCTGCTGTTGTAAGCTTTGCTTAGAGAATAGTTTGCTGTTCTTGTCGTTGCTGCCTGAAGATGAAGATGCTGTCACTGTTGCAATCTCTTCAAAGTGATGCACATAACAATTTGAAGACTACGATTCGATTCTTCAATACTGATTCGATGAGATGAGGTTTTCGACGATAAGGGCAGTCTTTCCAAGACAACGAGGTGGTGGTGAAAGATGATAGGCACAACAACAACAATAACACTATCACCAGAGCTAACAACAACAGCGTCCACAACAACAACAACAAGTCGTCTTCAGAAACAACTGAGGTTCACAGTGAGTAGGTACAGCAAGAGCGAGCGCAACAAACCACCAACCACCTCAAGGACCGAAACAACAGTAGGTGATGACAGTAGGTGGGCTGGCTGATCCGTCGTACTATTATAATCCCCGTGCGTGGTGGAAGTAGCTTGAAAAGTAGTAGCAAACGCGGTAGCACCGCCACTACCACGATACGAAGAAAGCGCGCGCGAATTACAATCCTTCCCCACACACACAGGGGCAGGCAGATCAGAGCTTTCTTTCTGTCTCACTGCTCACTTATTCACTGAGATGATCCCGTCGACAAGTCGTGTCGACGGGCACCACACCCCGATCACAAAATCCAACCGGCGACACAATTATCGACACCAGCGATGATGCGATGTGATGTGATTGATGCCTAGCCGTCTACCAAACGACCCAGGCCAGGCAAGCAGGCCCGCAAGCAAGGGCCATCACCGAGGTGGCCGGACGATGAAACGAACTGAAAACGAAACAGACAACAACAACAACAACGACAGCAACAAATTCGTTAATGGCAGCCCGAAGGAATGAGACTCAAATCGCCGTTGACAATTTCAGCTCAATGAACAAGACTCTTTAGTTTGTAATCTTTGCAGCCGGATCAGAGAGTCGTCATACGACACTTACAACACGACATAAATACTAGTGGCGTGGTGGATTAAGTCTGCGCCTCGCAACCGGAGGCGACACATAGGTGCTGGGCGGGTTCGAGTCCCACCGTTGCACCGATTTGTATTTATGGGGGTCCGTCTATGAAGCAATGCGAACAGCAGTCCCGTGGACGTTAAATCTTGGCTGAGGGTCAGCCCGAAAACTTTACCAAGTACTGCTCTAGTAGTGGCAGTTGTACGGCTATCCATTGAGCCCGGTGGCGTGGTGCATTCGCGTGCGCCTCGCGATCAGAGGCGACACATAGATGCTTGGGTTCAAGTCCCACCGTTGCACATTTATTTAGGATATTAGATATAACAACTTCGTAAGACGGGTTGTCCGTCTTACGAAGCAAGCAATGCGAAAACCGTCCCGTGGACGTTAAATGTTGGCTGAGAGTGAGCCCGAAAAAAGTTTAAGAAAGTTGTACACCAATCGATTGTTGTTGCTCGGGTTTCTTATTTTAGGACAGGATCGTAGGGAGTGATCCTCCTCCTATAGGCGGAGGGCGCAGACTGCATCTACCCGAACCGCGAATGCTAGTAGATGATTTTAATGGTCAACTTCAGTTTTCGTTGCAACGACGGCTGCTGACACTCGTGGCCTTTCTTGCACACAACGAACGGCGCATTCGTCGTCATCGTCGTGACGATTTTTGACAATAGGTCGTGTGGTTCTCGTACGTAGTTTTTTCTGCCGTGCTCCTCGTCATCATTGTTGTTGTTGTTATTGCGTGGAGAACTGTCAGCCCGCTAGCCAGCGAGGCGAGTGTCTCGTCACGAACCGAGACCAACAGTCACCATCATACTACCCCACAGGTCGGAACGGAGCAGCAGAGGCAGTATACCGGCCACAGACACACTGGACCTTCCCTCATCATCCTCATTCAATACAACGTCATCTTCCCGTTCATCGTCATCAGCACCACCAGCACCACCCGCTGTGTCCTGCTGAACCTCTAGACCACCTCCCGTATCTCTACAGTCCTGCTGTACGCCACCGCCACCGTCGATGCCGCCGCAGGACGCCGCTGTTCCTGAATTCTTTGCCGTCCTGTTGGAGGTCGGCGCCGGCGCCGCCACCGCGGTCGGTCATCTTCGTCTTCATCCGTCGTCCGACGATTTCATTGGGCAAAGTGAACGACGTCGACTCTCCTCCTCCTCCTCCTGCTGCCGTTGTTGTTGTTGTTGGTTGGCTAACCTTGGTGTCTTCGGCCGGCCGGCGGGGATTCCCTTCTACGCTATGCTACGCGACGCTATTTCGTCTACGACCACGACTACGAAATTGCTCGAAGAAATTTCTGCTACGGATGCTCTCCTGCTTCGACTGATCGTGGTGGTGGTGCTGGTGGTGGCTCTTTCTGTTGCCGTTGCGGCCGTCGCTGTTGTTGTTGTTGTTGTAGCCGCTGCGCTCCTGTTGCTGTTGATGCTGCGGTGTCTCTTTTTGCGGCAGACTGACTGGCCATGTTCGTTCGCCACCGTCGTAGTGAAAGCCAACCCTCATTCAGTAAACGCCTCTATCGTCGTTTCAGTTGTGTCGGTTGTTGCTGTTATTGTTGTTGTCGTTGTCTGCTGCTGCTACTGTGTCTGTCGCCGGCATTTTGTTGTTACGTCCGTTACGTCACATGACGGCGTCGGAATAACAACAACAACAACAACGCCGACCCTTAGCAACAACACAAAACCGACATAACAACAACAACAAAGTAACAATAACAATAATAATAATAACAAAGCTGACCAATAACAATAACAAAGCCGATATTAGCAACAACAAATAAAACACGACAACATTAACAAACAAGAAAGCCGACATTATCAACGATAAGGACCGACAATAATAACGACAACAACCAGAGCACCAATGTAATATTAATGGATGATGATGATTATGATGACGAGGTCAATGAATCCGCCAGGACAAGCCCCCCCCCCCCCCCCCCCCCCCCCATAGACAAGCATGCCGCTAAATGATGCCACCAGAGCCAGATAACTGAACCGCCACCACCACCGACAACGGCGGTGTCGCCGGTGTTTCCCGTTCGAGCAGCAACAGCAGCAGCAACAGCAGCGATGGAAGAATTAGCGTCATTGTTACTGCCCATGATGACGACGACGACGACGATGACGACGCTTGTTGACGTATTTGTTGTTGTTGTTGTTGGTAACAGTAGCAGAGATCACCGCGCCAAGGATGACTGCGTCGGCAGAGGCGCGTGGCGGATGCTGGTACATCAAAGATCGCAGTCATATCAACGATAGGCCAACAATGCTGTTACTGTTGTTGTTGTTGTTGTTGTTGCTGCTGCTGCTAGAGATGGTACTACTTTACAGCTGTTGTCGCTACGGCGGAAATGTTGAACGATCGACCACACTCTCCCAATGATGAACCATGTTTGCACAACGATGCAGCTGTTGTTGTTGGCGTGGATGCAGATACACCGTTGTCGTTGATGCAGATGCTGTAGTGGCGTCTAACATCAGTATCCCGTCATTATGATTCAAAAGCATGGAAACTAAAAGACGAATAAGAAGCAGCGACAACTACACAAAACAATCACCTGGCACATCAACCATGGCAGCAGGAACGACAAAATGACCACAATGAGACAAAATCAACGTACCTAACAGAAACTGCAACTTCCACAAACTACCACAGCAAAAACAACAACAACAACAACGATCACGACAGGTACAGCGACACTTCCCCAATAAGAGAACAACAATACCCCCCTCCTCCGCCCAACAAGCACACCACAACATTCCAACAAGGAGAGCAGCAACTCCAACTCCAATCACTTCAGAAAACCAGCACCTTTAGCAACCACAACAAGACCACTAACCAGCAACAATCTTAACGCAATACGAAGAAAAAGAAAAAAAACAACAACACCAACACCAATGAGAACATCGCCCCAACGATGAATGAGCGAGACGCTGCTGCTGTAGAAGCGCTCGCTGTCTCTCTTCGAAACGAAACTCTACAACCACACAAAAGTTCTCTCTGCTCCGAAACTCTGGTTAACTGCTGTGGATTCGATTGCACGCCTGCTGGTTTGCACCCACCCACACACAGAACGACATAGTTAGTGGTTCATATTCGTGCTTGTAGTAATAAGTAGCTATGAACGTACACCAGCAACTCCCAGTCAGTAGACGATGTGGTAAATATAGATAGATGTATGGTATAGAAATCACTACGATACTTCTACAACGACAACCGCAACAACAACAACAACAACAACGATAGCAATCACTTATATGTCGACTTCCAACAATGACTGATAGTGGTGTTGTTGTTGTTTGTAATAGTGTGGCACATTTCGTCACTCCTCACTGTTCACCTTGTTACTTACTCGTTTGTCTGCCGTCAACTGATTGATTGATCTACCAATTCACTTACGCTAACGCAAACAAACGCATCAGCAACGCCACAAGCAGAAGCAACAACAGCAACAATAAAAGTAATGTTAATGAAACAATAACAACAACAACAAACTACACAGTTACACAGCCATATTGTTGTAGGTTGTAGGCGAGAACTAATACAGAGAGATACACACATTGACACCCGCCGCTGCAGTTCCACTGTTTGTGACTGGCTTAACTCTATCCGTACTCCGTACAACGAATTCGATTCGAATTCTACTACTATTGAAGTTATTATTAACTGATACTATTGTTACTATTTATGTCGCTTATTGCTTTAACAGCATTGGCTGTTGTTGATGCTGCTGCTGCTGCTACTGCTGCCAACTAACCAATCTTAACCACCTTCAGCCAACTACCTGAACTCTACCTTCAGCCACCAGCAATGGTCCTGATATCAACGGCCGGTTTCGGTTTTTCCCCAACTTTCAACCACGGCTACCAGAGGCCCTGCTAACGCTGGAGAGCTGGAAATGAATACCGCGATGCGGTACTCGAGTAGTCTCAACCAACTAACCAGCCACTGAAGGTGATTGATAATGGAAGGCGGGGAGGGGAGGGGAGGCTGGGTGGAGAGACATTGGTATCAGCCATTATCAATAAGCTAAGATAACTAACTAACTAACTAACCGGAGTCGACTTGGGCCGCACTTGATTGATTTGTCAAGTTCGTAAGCTGTAACAATTGCTGCTGCTGTTGTTGCTGCTGCTTCTTCTGCTGTAGGTGGTGGTGGTGGTATATAGTTCCTGACTCTCTCGTGCTGCCTTGCCGAGGGGAGATGGCCTCGGCGGGGAACGATGAAAAGGAAAGGATGAAAGAGTCCTGGATGTTGTCCTTTTGTTGTTGTTGCTGCTGCTGCTGTTGTTGTTGTTGTTGTCGTGATCGTCCTTGTCTTGCTGATGGTGGCAACTGCCGACAATGAAAGCAGGCCACCGCCGCTGCCACCAACACCACCTCCAGGGTCCTGCTTTAGCAGAGCAGGCGGTGATGGTTGGCCTACCACAACCAGTTGGGGAAAACTGAACGTTCGTAATCCGTACGTAGTCGAGCGTCCAGCCGGGTGCACGGCTGGTAACCAGCCAGGTAGACGGCCAGGTAAACTGAACAGGCCGGCTTTGTGGCCACAGCACACAGAAGGAATCCCGGAGGGAGGAAGGAAGAAAGGGAGTGAGTGAGGTATGGAAGCATAAATGGAATGAAGGTAGATGAAGCCAATAGGATAGCCACCTACCTATTCTATGTCGACAGTAGTTCTCTCATCGTACGCACGTACCGTATGTGTAAATAGGTAGAGATCTACCGATGTTGGCGAAGGTGGCTGCTATATGTCTATCTATCTATCATGAAGTAGGAAGGTAGTCAGCCAGGTAGACGTGCACCAACAACAACAACAGCAGCAGCAGCATCGCTAATGCCGTGGCGGTGGCCGTCTCCAGAACAGCAGGCGGAGGGAGCACCCTTTGCCCGCCGTGGCCACCAACCACCACCACCACGACAGATCGTTTCGTGTCTCGTCTCCGTTGTTTCGTTTTGTCTCGTCGTTCAGCAGCAGCAGCAGCAGCAACAACAGCATCAATAGCAGCATCAGCAGCAGCAGCAGCAGAGCCTAAGCGCGAGGGCTAGAAGCAGGACTGGTACCACAGCATCACCACATCATCACCACCACCACCACCACCATTACCACAGCGGCTGCCGCCATCACCACGCCAACAGCAGCAGCAGCAGCACTACCACCATTACCGCCGCCATGATCAGCAACAGCATCAAGCAACATTATGGGCCTCGTTGTTGTTGAGGTTACCCACTAAAAAACCTACTCCTCACTTTCCCCCCCCCCCCCCCAGGGCTCGGTACTGTTCCAACATTATGGGCCTATAGACAGCGAGTCACACACACGGCCGGCCTCGATGACAACCGTGGCTCCGTGAACAAAACTCGCGGTTCGCGGTGGTTGCGGGGACAATTACGGTAGAGACACCTCAAGAGGACTCTGCTGCGGCTCCTTTTCTCTGAGAAAAGGATTTGACTACTTGTGCTGCTGCTGCTGATACTGCCGATGGTAATAACGATGATGATGACGATGATCTAGGACGAACATCCTCATCCCCCACCCCCCCCCCCCCCCCGCCACGAACTTATTGATGGTTAGCTACCTAACTACTACAATCACTACCGTCACTCTCTTTGTCTTTTTTCTGCCTGTCGTCCTCACAAAAGCGTCAAGTTTAACGCAAACGGGTAGATCGTCGTTGTAGACGACTTCGAATCGGCAACAGCACCAACAGCAGCAGCAGCAGTACTAACAGCAACAACAACAACAATAATGACAATTATGGCGGCGGGGAGGCAGCGGCCACTCTCGACTAAAACCAACAAACACCAAACACAACTTTCACACTCACTACTTACTTACTCGTAGTTCGTACACAACACATAAACAGCAGCTACAGCAGCAGCAGCTGCAGCTGCAATCGATGATGATGATGATGCTGCTGCTGTTGTTCCTTCTTGATGCTGATTTAAGCAAGCAGCGCTGCATGATGATGATGCTGGTACTCGAGTATGATGACGATGTTGATGATGATACTTGAAGATGATGATGATGATGTTACTCGAGTATGATTGATGTTGATGATGATGTTACTCGAGTATGATGATGATGTTACTTATGATGATGATACTTAAGTATGATGATGATGATGTTACTCGAGTATGATGGTGATGATGATGTCACTCGATGATGATGTTACTCGACTGTTTGTCGTTGGTCGTCGTTGTCTCTGCTGCCACAGCCGCCGCCTGAAACCGTCATCGTCCCCACGGTCGGTCGGGACGGCCCGTCGGAGCGTCGACCACCGTCGTCGCCGACTGTCGCTGAGCAGCCAAGTCGGCAACCGCAGCGGGCAACTAGCCAAGAGTCGAAGCTAAGGCAGAGCCAGGCTAGACAGAGACAGCTACGACAGCAGCAGCATCAACAGCAACATCAGCACCGCCACCAACAGCACCGCCACCATCACCAGCAACAACAGCATCAGCAATGCCAAACCAAACGGTCGCTCTCTACTGCCGCCACAGCAGCCGCAATGGTGGCGGCGGCGGCGGCGATGGTGGCGCCACCATCGCTCATCCAGCTCAAATGGGAGAGGGTATGCGCTTTGTCCGCTGTTTTGGCGGGTAGTTGTAGCGCGGCAAATTTGAATTGTCGGGGGGGGGGGGGGCGGCCGGGCGAGCTAGCTAGCGAGCGCGCAAATGTGATAGTGCGGAACGATGAAGGGAAAGACTCTCATTGCCTACATTTACAACGACGGCGCTTCGAGACTATGGGAACTGCAGGCCCCCTTACGCTCAAACTGATTCAACGCGTAGGCAGAAGCCTTAATCTTTCGACAGGAGACTCGAGAGCATCCGCAATTTTTGCGTCAGAGGCTGTCGCTCGACATCCAACGAGGAAATGCAGCGTCTATTCGGGGCACATCGCTGAACTGTGCTGCCCCTGGGTTAGAGAACCCGTAATCACACGTTCGCATGGATTGACAATTGTCCACTCCAAAGTGCTAACATAACGAACGTATATGAATATTAAATAAGACGGTGATGGTGCGTGGAAACGACGACGATGACACAAAGACTAAGGCCTACAAGCAAAAACAAAAAACAAGCAGCTACAAAATAAAGATTCACAAACTCGCAGATCACGGACGACTTCTCAGATCGGCAAAATCTAGCTAGAATCCGTCTAGATTTTTGACATAGGAAGCTCCAAAATACGGTCCTGCAAAACAGAGATTTTATTATTGTAATACTAATATTATTATATTATTTGTAATATTCGATTCGTTTATTTGCGGAGAGCAAACGTATTCACTGTTAGCAACGAAATCAATAATTTATTATTATTTTTATTATTATTATTATTATTTTTATTATTATTATTATTATTATTATTATTATTATTATTATTATTATTATTATTATTATTATTTGTGATAGCTGTTCATAATAAATATTATTATTATAAACTCTTGTAAAATATTATTATAATAATTATTATTATTATTGGGCACGGAAAAACGGCTGGCATAATTCTGGCTTAACTGAGTGACCGAGTAATAAACATGAAGGAGCGTATATTAGCGGCGGTGGTAGCGGAAGTGGCGATGCGGCAGCGGTGGCGCGCTATTCGCAGGCCAACTGTGTGCCGCCGTTTTAGCGGGCGCTCTTGAAAGCGCGCGCTTGATTACTAACGGATGATGATGGAGGAGACGACGAGGGAAAGGAGACAGACCATCACGCCGACGGCCGCCGCGCGCCGCCGCAGCAGCGCCGCCGCATCATCGGCGAGTTCGAAAATCGCACCGACGCAGCTTGCGCAGCTCGACCGAAGATCGGCGCCCTCGATGCGTCGAACGGCCGCAACTATATTACTATGGTGTAGCAGCTGCAACTTGCACAGAGAGAGAGAGCTGTGCTCTGGTAGTGGTAATAGTAGTTGTTGTTGTTGTAGTGACCACAGGCATCATGCGCGCCTGGCGTACGGTGTGATCACGATCAAGTAATCCGTCACATATCGATCGCCACTGCGGTCTGTCTGTCTCTACAACAAAGTCCATCCGATCTCGTTTTCATCGCGACATCGCAGACGTATCATCCATCGTCCGCCGCCACAAATTACAGCCAGAAGAGATGGCAGGGCTAGAGATGGTCATGGGGCCAGAACCCCCGCCTCGTCTTCGAACGTCTGAGTCGGGCTCGAGGTATAATAATAATAATAATACATGTCAAAGCGTGACGAGCAGTTGAACCCTATTGCAGTGGCTCCGCATACATCTTTCTCCTTCGCATATTACCCCACACCTGTATTAAAATGATATATATTATTATGTTTCGCAGTTCCACCCACCTAAACATCAAAAGTAGAACGTAGGCAAAAACGTGACATTTGTGACACAGCGCTAGTACATATTTTCTCCGCCATAATTGTTCAACGTTGTGCTAAATGCTCGTTAAATATTTATAGCTAGCATTACGAGCAACTACACAATGTATATTATACATGCATAAATACTCAAGCAGCACCTCTATGGAATGCAGCTGAAATGTTTAATCCAAGCCGACTTTAAGTTCACTGAGAAGAAGTAAGAACACTTAATATTGTTTTGTGCATTTTCTTCTTATTAACAGTTTTGGTTGACATTTCGAACAAAAATCGAATAATTATGCTGCCTTTTGTCGATAAACAAACTGCAAAGGTAAACAAATCGTTCAAATTCCGTGCAAAGAAATTGCATCAGCCGACACATTTAGTTTTAGGCATATTTTTGCTCACAATAGTAGTGCCAAGAACGACTGCAGACAATTGCAAACCAGCTTTAAAACAAGACCGAAATGTTGAAGCGATACGAAACAAAGTCCTACTTTTAATCCTATAAAGCAGTGTACTCTATGAAGACGCGCATATGTCCGATCTTGGTTTCGCCACTTTTGTTATATTGGCCGATGTCTGACTTTAGACACATAACCAAGTGTCACCAGTGAGAACCACCCATATCCTCGCTTTGCTTGAGTTCGGCTATTTCAGTCAATGTCGCGTAGCTCGTCAGCTGAATATGAACCAAGCCACCGTTCCCAGAAAAGTCTACCAGTGGTGTTAACTCACCGACAGCTTCCACTGCAGCGAGGGCTTGACTTTAACTAATCAGGGCGGTGGCTTTCTTTTATTGAATGTTTTGTTAAATGGCTGATTTACTGTTCTTCAGTTGAGCCGGCAACCTCTCTGTGGTGCGATGGTATGCATTTTCTCGTAGTGCAAAGTGGTTGCTAGTGGCGAGATGCTTGCACGTCCACAACTGTCCACAGACAAGCAGAATGCGGGGAGATTGCGCAATATCACGAAAATTGGACCGTCGACTAATGGCAGGCGGTTACATAAAAATGTTTAAAGTCAAATGTAATGGGTGATGCGTCCTACATATATATATATATATATATATATATATATTTGTATTTTTCTTATTTTAAGTGCTAATTAGTATCGCGTCATACAACGAAATAATACACATATATATCTGAACCGCATGCAATTTACGTCTCTCTACTTTTATTCATATTTTATCAATCGCAGCTATCTGTCTGACTAACTGAAATTTGATGTGTGCACCAATTTCAGCTCGAAAGGTTCCGAAGAACCACAGCTCATGAAGTCGGATGATGTAGGCCGCGCAGGCAAACCATCCACTTCGGCAATAATTGGGCCCGTTCTTCCGCCCCATCTACAGCACCTGACCGGTGAGACAGACATCTTCGGATATACCCTATATGTATGTATATATATAACAAAATAATAGAAACGTATATATACGCACAAATATTTTACATATATACTGGGTTGATGCAGTGTTCTTGCCATTTTTTTAAAAGCGAAAACACGAATGCATGGCAAGAACCTGCGGGATTATTTAATCATCCATATAGTCTCCCCGCGCTTTCAATACCATCTTGCCAGGACGTGGACGCGTTTGGGTCAAGTTTTCTTTAACTCATTTGAAAGAACCCAGTTGGTGCTTGGAAGTTATTCCAAGTTTCTTCATGCACTGATAATGGTTGGTTGGCCAACTTTAACATCTTCAACGAGTTCTCGAGCAGTAACAGGTTAAAATCTTTACGACAAAACGTGGCAAATCATTTTGGCAGGTCTATTTTTGATTCAGTCATATTTGAAGATTATTGGCATGTTTCAACAAACTACAGCAGCGTTGGAATTTTCCGAATTTGTACATTCACATTCTTTCCGTCGCTTCAGAAAGCAACTATATTTTTAGCGCCAAATCAGGAACCTACCGACTAATGCAGTAACATCCACTCTTACATAAGCGGCGTAACCTGACTAGATAGTGCGCAATACTTCCCTTGCTTCTAGTGTTCTCGGTCGCAGGTTCAGTCCCGATTGTGGGAATCTGATTATTGTGTTCGAACATATCAGGTGTGTATATGTAACGCATTAGAAATCCACGTACATACTTCAGTGGTGTATTTGGGTTCTGTGCTTGGTCATTCTACAATGTCACAAGGATTTGTTGCTTTTGATAAACATACGTTTATCAAAAACATTCCGAAAGGCAGAGGAGTCCCACAAAAAGAGAATGAGACCCATTGGATCATGGAACAAATTTCTTGGAAAGTCCTATATAGGCAAAATTGGAAGTCTATTATAAGTATTCCTCTTACCCATGCTGATGTTGTCTAGAAGGCGCTGCAAGCCTCTGAAACGAGTGGATACCAAAACGGCGAGAGCTTTTGCATCAACCTATAAATATATATACGAGGCTGGATCGAAAAATACTGATACATATTTATGAAAAAATAATATATATTTAATGCTCTTTAGTGTTTTCGTTCCCTTTAAAATATTTCCCACCTGCTCTGCACCATACAGTTTCAACGCGTTGTCTTTTTTATTTTTGTTATTCCCTTTTTTACCCGTGGCAATAGGAGAAAATTCCACTGGGCCAAGTCCGGGGAATAGGAAGGTTGCTAAAATATAGAAATCGAATTTTTCGTCAAATAATTTAAAATCAGTATGATGTGTGCGGCAAAATGTGTTTGCCCGGAATTCTGGCTCCTCGCGTCGTATTGTCACATTTTCTCTCGAGTACTCGCGCAATCTTGAAGGGTAGTATTTCTTATTGGACGTAGAACCAGGTGGCAAAAATGGGTGCTGTAGACTGCGCCGGTCATAGGGGGTGGGTGGAGGTGCAAGCTACAAGCATCGCAGCGTTAGTAGTTATACGTATAAATAAGAAAATCATCGACAAATGCGCGCCCGCACACGCACCATGTTTGAACGGATGTAGGTCGGGTGAGCGAGACGAACATTGATCGAGTGAATCTAACTACTTGTTCGTTCGTGGCACGTTTGACGCGCCTTGCGGGTGGCGACGAAGCGCGAACTCGAACCGAAGCTCCGGATGGCTCTGAGGACAGCGGTTCTTCATCATCGTCGTCAGGGTCGGAGGCGGAGGTGATTGGACCCCGCGTTGAGATGCAAGGAGGTGACTACGATGCTGGCAAGGAGTTTCGCCGAACGACAGCTGAGGGCGGAAGCCGCAAAAGCCGAGCAGGGAGAACCTGCTAGGGAGGCCTGGATGACCGAGCTGCCCAAAAATCGCACTGGCGTCCGAATCTCGGGAACGGAAGCGCGAACATTCCTGAAGAGAGATGGTGCGGTAGGTTGGCGTTGAAGCTCTGCTTTTGTCTCGCCGATGAAAAACTTTTCTGTCATTGCCATGCCGATGTTCCCCTGCACATATATATATATATATATATATATATCGTACCCTATAGGCAGTTTTGTTACAGTTGTTTCGAATAGGCTTGCTTCGACTCGACGAGTGTCAGATAGGTCGTACTGAATCTCCTAGAGAATAAGCATATATAACAGTGATAATACGATTAAACAAATAAGTAGTTCATTTCCATTTTATAAAGTTTGTAAATATTATGATGTGCAGCTCGATTCTTTGCTGATATTTAATAGGCCATCCGTAATACGTTATGGATTATACTTGGTATAGTTTTTTAGGATACTTTTTATATAGTAGAGAGTATATAGCAGAGATGACACGACCTTGTGTTGTCAAATAAAGCCTAAGCTTAACGTTGCACATATTCTTGCATTGAACTTCAGGAGCCAAAGCTGGATGAAGGCTGGGCGGACACTCCTGGTCAGGCGAAGCGGACACAGGACTCAGCCCGCGCTCAGGAAGATCACTTGGCCCGGGCGCAAAGGTAAAGCAATCAAGAGAGTTTTCTAACAAACTTAAGGGCAAGCCTATCTTGCATCTTAGGTATGCAGCCTGTTTAGCTGTGCCACTTACTGAAAGCATTGCCAAAATTACACATAAGATTGCCCAATATGTTGGACGTTCTCGGACCATACTTCATAGTCTTTGAGCCAGCAGAGTATCGAAATGTTGACTGACTTGCAGAAAGCGTGACGCAGAAATCGATGCATCGCTCGCTGAGTATAATGCCTCGAAGCGCAGCAAAGCTCTCGTTGATATGCACCAGGAGGCCAAGGAGGTAAAAAAGCAGAAACTCGATCGGAAATCGAAGCGGAAAAAGAAGGGCAAAGACCATAAAAAGGAGAAGAGGCGACGTGATAGTAGCAGCAGTCGACGTAAAGACGACAAAAGAAAGAGCCGAGAAAGAAACGGTAAGATGAAGACGAAGCACAAAAAGCGGGACCGGTCGGCGACATCAAGCGACGACGATCGTGACGAGGTTTGTTTTCAAAAATCATCCTATGTATTCGAAGTGCCCAGCGTGCAGCTATGAACGAGCCTGTCATGACGATATTGCATTTGGTCGTTGCCACCGAAAACGGATATAGTTCCAATGGCTCATACATATTTCAGGCGGCCTAGCGGAGCTTATATAACTAGAGGTTAGATTGATTTTAGCAGCTACGCAAAACCGACCTCTACACGGCTTGTAAACTACGCTGCATGGAGGTAGGAACCAGGACTAACCGACTGCGCTTAACAGCCCCCAGCTCTGTTAGGTGCAAATTGGGATGACACTTGAATACCAGCTCAAATGTGCCTCGTCTTTTCTGTCCGGTTGAATATCTTCATGGACAATTAGAATACTGATTTGCCAGTCGGTCACTCGTTCACTTAAAGCGTTCCGTTTCGATCTAATGAAGGTTACAACTTGCGGAAGCTTTTCGACTTTAAACTAATTTTATTGAAATTTGGCGCGGATAGACGACCTTTTCGTTTAGATTTAATGTACATACATATCACCAACTATATCACCGTGACTTGCCAGTTGATATTGGCAAGCCCTATATATATATATTGAAATTTTTTTCATATATTTGATTTGCTGCTAATGCGAGCGATGATCCCATTGATGGCTGTTTTACAGGCCACGACGCAGCGAAAGCCATTCAACTGGGAAGAGGACATGCGAGTTTCAATGGTGGACACAACCCGAGCAAAGGCTATGCTTGACCGAACGCTTCTCCAGTCGCGCTTCGCCTCGGGAAAGACTCAGAAGTATCTCTAGAGGTCATAAGAAGCGCATACCAATCCCACTTGCGAGAACTATGCACAACGACGTTGGCACATCGACTCGTCGCATCGTTTGCCCGCAACAGTCTGCTTCGTACAGACTCCAGACTCCTCTCCGCTGTCTCGATAGGCACTTAGGGTCGCATCAGCTATCGTGGGCGTCCCATGATTGATCACAGTGCACATAAGGATGTTTTTTTACGTTTGTGTATTGTAGTATCCATTTAGGAGGATAGACATCCTCTCAGGTATACTTGAATATTCACTGGCACTTGGCTTTTGATCTCATCGTTCAGAGAAGGAGAGAGAAAGCGAGGTCGAGCTGAGAGGGAATAGAAACGGCAGACAGCTGTGCGTACTTGATTTGGCTCAGAGAGTTGTTGTGCTGTTTACTTTATTCTTATCTTGCCCTAACCTGACTTCGTCCTAGCGACGCACCGGCATCACGACAACAAACCGTTTGCCCGCCTTGATCTAATCTTCGTCTTGAACTAAAGCGATCTACTGACAAATAACAGTAGAGGTTAGAGGTAGCAAACCATGCTGCGTCTATATTGATGCCATCTAATATTCGAAAGAGTCTTGCGGGCACCTAGGTTTGTATATTTTCGGCGCTGAGTACACGCCTAGTTTTTGGCCGAGCATATGCACAACCGAATATCGTTAGGAGCACAGAGCATTAAAACGACAATCGTGCTGTCGTTGTGGTCGTGTAATTAATGCCCGATGCCGCATGTGTCATTTAGCTCTATGCATGTGTATATATATATAAACATATACAACTCACTACTGTAAGCCTACAAGAGGGAAACGTTGTGTCTAGTATGCGGATAGGTTAGCAATAATAAACGTTTCTTAGTGCAAAACGCAGTACGATTTCCAGCGTTTTCACCTAGTGAGCTCGGTTAACAAATATTGTGCGGGCGCAACTTGCATCGTACAGGTAGTCATGCCGGCTTCGGGGCTCATGTAAAGGAGCACGCCAAGGAGTGTCGTGGCTCGCGAGCGTACAGGATGTTCACGATAAGCCGTAAAGCTTGGCATTGCTGTGGTGTTACTGTTTACGGTACCCTATCACCTAACTGCAATAGGAATAGAAAAACATTTCTAGCATTACGTCTGCCCATATTGTTAGAGTACACAACAGCGCAGTGCCGCGCGCACCGGTAACCGTATGTGTAAGACCAAACAGAAGCTGGTCATATATGTATGTTTATATGCATGTGCCATACTCATTATTTGTTGCGCCTTATTTGTGTTTCTAATAACGGTTTCACGCGTACGGTATAGGGTTGTATTGTGCTTATCGATGTTAGCCTACATTGTCATCTCGTTCCATCGTGCTCTGTGAATCTTTGCGTGCATTCAATGTGCAACGAAGCAGGCCACTGCTCTCGACTAGAGTGGTTACTGGCCACATTTTTCTTTACGAGGATCTCTAGTCCGTATGGCGGCACTGTACTTGTTTTAAAACCACTATGTTTGTACCTGTAAAGCCATTACCAGAGTTAGGCATCTTCCGCTACTTCAGTGACAACATCGTCAACGTTTTTACTTCCCCGCTTGACCAGTGTCTCTTTATTCAGGTAGCTATCTAAATATATCTATCTAGCATTAACGACAGTAAAAAACGACGGACTCAATAGGCGAGAGGTAGACGCTTGTTCACGGGCGCGCGCCTCGCCTAAACAAAACAGGCCGGCCCGATCTCAAGGCCAAACTCCTGCTGGCGGCCGCCAATATCCTTTGGTGCGATGTCAACGATCGGAAGCCGATCTGGCTTGCCTGACCGGAAGATCAGTACAGTCTTCTCCCAGGCATTCTTTCGCTCCTGAAAGGAACAAACGCAAAATTACATTAACAACAAGTTATAGCCATATATAACAAGCTGTGTGTATATGTCTTCAGAAGGGTCATTCTATGAATTGTGATCCAATGTAATTGAGATCTTTAAGGAGGTCAGATTCGTATTGGTTAGAAATGCCCCTTTTTTTTAAAAGAATACAAATCGGAAATATAGGAAACGGCAAACACAGGTTTGGGTAGTTGTTTCTATTGTGTTTGCTATTTTGCGCGAAGCAGCTGGTGCTGTCAAAATGAAGTATCTGGCGTTTATAGAGATACACCTGGAGAACAATATGGAGTATATTGAGCGTCAAGCAACAACGAAAAAGAAGATGTCTTAAACGTTGTTTAAAATGCAAGGTAATTGGGGAATACCAGCATTGGGGGGGGGGGGGGGGTGCGCGTATTGAACAGATAGATGGAAGAGAGTACAGGGTTGGCAGGGAGCTGTTATCACTAGCAGAGTCGCGCGGGCTCCCACATTTTAAATTTGGATCGGCAAGTACAAAAGAAATAAAGATACACACAGGAGGTGAAAGCGTCATGTGGTGTCTATTTACTGAATGGTAAAATGCATAACTGGTTAGAGGAAGTCAGGGTAGACGAAAGGAAAGCATACACTATTGGAAGTGATCATAATTCGTTGGAAGTGACCGGAGCGGCTAGTTGAAAAAGATATATCTAAATAGGCACAAATAAACACAAACATAGAACACACACATTCGAGAACCTCGCAGGCCTACTCCCAGAGGCAAACAAACACCTGCAGAGGTCCTATGACGATCTCATAGTATCCAAGAAATATCAGCGTTTACTGTCCGATGCACTGTCCACGGCAGACAAAGCCCGACTACAAGCGGTTGTCCAAAAAGGGGCTAGCAAATGGCTTCAAGCCATCCCTTCCTCAAACCTTGGCACTTTACTTGATCACGAAAGTTTTCGTCTGTGCATCGGCTTGAGGTTGGGAACAAGACTAACGGAGGAACACCGGTGTCCGTGCGGAGCACAAGTGGACATTTGGGGAACCCACGGGCTATCCTGCAACAGAAGCGAAGGACTTCAAAGCCGTCACAGCGAGATTAACGAGATTACCGCCCGGGCCTTAAGGTCAGCTCTACTGCCATGTATTCGAGAGCCAACCGGCCTCCTGAGAAGCGACGGAAAGAGGCCTGACGGTCTCACCCTTATCCCTTTTGAAAGGGGAAAGGCGCTTATTTGGGATGCTACAGTCACCGACACGCTCGCCCCCTCGAACATGGAGGCCAGCGCATCAGCCGCTGGCTCCGCAGCACGCAAGGCTGAACGTCTAAAGACCAACAAATACGCCCAGCTCACCGACGAGTTCATTTTTGTGCCACTAGTATTGGAGACACTAGGGGGACCTGGCCCTGAGGCATGGTCACTTTTACAGAAGATTGGCAAACGAATTGAACTCACGACGGGGGACAAAAGAGCTTTCGACTTTCTGCTCCAGCGGCTATCTCTGGCGGTTCAGCGCGGCAATGCGGCAGCAATTATGGGTACAATGAGGGGCTGCCTCGAGGATAAGCTCGATTGGTAGCACCCCTCACAAGCCCAAGAGTAGTTAGATATTCATATTCCTACTGTAACTTCAAAATGAAATAAAATGTATGTATATATATATATATTAACAGGTAAATGCATGATGCAAATTAAAGACAAGTGTTAATAGAAAGCTCGCAGCTTATGAATAAACAAACATAGAAGATACAAAACAGCCATTGCTGAAAAGTGGGGAAAATCAGGTAGATGAGATGCATAAAATGTTAGGGACGCGTATGATAATTGCTGTAAGATTGGGGACGGAGTAATCAAATGAATAGGGTAATATTAGAGAAGAGAAGATGGAGTAGGGAGCATAGAAAGCTAGTGGCAAGGGACGCTAAGGCAGAAAATTATTAGGCAGTATTACAAACAAAGTTCAAAGGCAAATTCACAACAAATCTAAAAGTAAAAACAGAATGAGTTTTATAGAGAATATCTTTGGGGCTCCTAGGGGGCAGGTAAAACTGCTTTGAGACTATGCTTCACAGAAAAAACGAAAATGACAAATAAGGAGCACGATTGTACATACACAATGAAATAAATTGACAAGCATTACTTTTCACGGCTTAGATAATCAGCACAGAAAGGCAAGAACTAGCACCAATATTGCAACGACAGCAAATGGAATCCAACACGTAGTAACAAAAATGAAGACAAAAGGGCGTGTGCTTTTTACGGAATCTTGGTAGGAATCATTCAGGCATTAGGAAACGAATACGTATGTTATCTAATGAAAATGATGGATCTCAGTGCCGCAGTTTGCTGACGATATGGTAGCGTTAGGGCGGGACACTAGCGAAGTGCAAGAAGTGCTGAATGCGTGTGGGGAAGTAGCGGGCTACCATAGGAAATTAATATTTAGAGAAAAAGGTTTATTGCAGAGAAAGATTATTGAGAGAGGAAGAGGTAAAAAGGATTTAATAAAAATATAGTAACAAGGAATATATAGAAAACTATGTATAAGTTGACATTTGCAAATATCTAGTTTAGAGGAACTATGAAGGAGTATAAAGAGAAGCGATTACATTTGCATTGCCGTTTTGTATGTATACATCCATAAGTAAAAAGCAAGTTAAAGTTTAGTGTTTAAAAATGTAATAAAAAATTATAAGTATGGGTTAAACAGATTCAGGTGATGAAGACGGCGCTAAGGGTAAAAATAAGATCGCAGGGTAGAATTGGTAGCGAGAATGATTACTTAGCATAGTCAGCAATTTATTATCAGGGTTAGAATGGGCATACGATCATTAAAGAGGTTGTGGACTAGAAGCAGACGCCAGGGTAGAGATGTTAGATACAAAAATACAGCGACCTAAATATATGAAGGGGAAAAGTTTAGAATGACGAGTTTGTGGGTTAAGGAATGAATGGAGCACGTTGTAAAACATTACCCCACTTAGGGGAAATCAGAGATAAATCCCCTTTGGCTTGAATGTTAACAGGTACCAGGTCGATATTTCTATAAAGAGCTTGTACCAGTGGAAGGCAGTAGGTATTGCAAAACCATGCATTGATGGTATCACTGCTCAGTTAACATGTACGCTGCCGCTCTAAGCACCCCTGATATACCTCAATGATGACCTGTGTGTCTAGGCGTGTTAAGTGGATAATAAGTCAATCAATTATATAAATATATAATTGATTGATTTATTTTATAGTGACTATTGTTAAGTCAATAGTAGTGATAAGAACTCGTTACCTTGCAGCCGTCGTAGGCTGCCGTGAACGTGAACTTGTTGTTAACGGTCGCGTCATCCCCGTGAGGTTTTAGCTCGAGATCGTTGCCGGAGAGTAGCTTGACGGCCCTCCTGTAGTTGGATTTGGTTCGCGTCGAAGTAGGCAATCGAGTTACGGCAGTGATATGTGATGTTCTGCTCGGCGCGGCCGCTCAGCATTTGCAGGAATGTCAATTGCACTCGGTCAATTTTATACGTGAACTGAAACGCGTTGAGTTGTTAAAGAATACGCAGTTGTGAAAATCTTGAAATCGCATTTGCTCACAGTTAAAATGCGACTGACAGGTTAGCTTGGATTTAGAGCAGTTATACTCTGTTGGGCAAGGTTCTGTTTTGCTGTCACGTGTTTTATGGTATTTATAACATGCGTAAATTATACAGCATTTGTTACTGTTTGCACTAGTGCTAAAACGATCATAATTAGGAACTCTGTGATACAGTGTGTCAAAAGAAACGATAACTTAGGCAGGAGCTGTCTTCCAATGTCTAGCATGCAAGCAACTACAACTTATAAAGTATGTGTTTTTGTTAGCTCCACATTAGATGTCAAGTATATTACGTTTTTCTTGTAAAAGGACGTTCGTTGGTACCTAGAACTACAGTAGAGCTTGTTGAATGCTAGTTGTATCATTCGAGAAGGTTTTCCATTTATGCATCTATATTATCCTGCCGTCAGAAATCATAGCTTAACTAGAATTCAAGTTACTTGCCTAATACATACTTAACTAAACGCTGTGTGTATGGACTATATGCAAAGAACAGCGCGGTTTATAGGTCTTCTTTGCTTACCTGACTTCCGCCTGGCATCTCAGAGTACCATGTGTGCTTTGGCTTGCCTATGTAGTGTGCTTTGTTTGGCACGGTTTTTGGAGAGGGCTTGATGCAAGACGACCCAGTGCGCATATCACAGTAAACCTGAATGGCGTCCCGAGAATCACCCTCGTTCGGATCTATCCAGTACATGCCATTAGGTAGTTCAGGGTGAGAAATGGATAGATCGCGACATGTCTTAGCAGGAGCGTCCTTCGTTCCTGTGGGATTTCTAATGCGGTCGTACTCTTCCACGAGCTTCTTATAATATTCGAAGATAATCTTCTTCTTATCCTCGACTGATGCTTTTTCGTCAAATAGAACGCGTGCATCGTCGCCCACCATAGGATCCGGACCCTTTGTATGGGGACTACCCAGAATGGCTTGAAGTGCTGCCGGGTCATATCCAAATGGTTCTCCCGGGGCACCCGGAGGTCCAGGAGGACCAGCTGCACCGGTAGCACCAGGCTTGCCGTTTTCACCAGAAGGTCCTCGAGGTCCAGGTGGTCCTTGTACTCCTTGTGAGCCAGGCGACCCGTCTCTTCCATGGGCGCCTCGGGGACCTTGTGGGCCAGGAAGACCGGCCGTTCCCGCTGGACCCGGGAGACCACGTTCTCCCGGAAGACCCTGATTTGGTGATATTGAAGATACGGCAAAATTATTTGTTTGTTTCAGGCTTATTCGCCACAAGTTGCTAGTACAATACGATACAATTACTAACCACTTATTTATCTGAGATAAATGCCCATTTGCGATTTTGCATTCTGCCAGATTCGCTACACGTCTATGTTTGTAATATAATATTTGTGCACGATACTTGTTTTAATCAGTTCTCTTAAACGTAATAAAAATGAAGTCACTTTAAAACAAGTCTGGTCATTACTTTCATACTCAGCTTTGCAAAAATTATAATTCTTATCACGCGTAGAATTAACGCTTATACAGTACGCCACGGAGTACTGAATTACTTACAGGAGAACCGGGAAGACCTTGCAAACCAGCGAGTCCACGATGGCCTTTAGGCCCCCGTTCTCCAGGCTCTCCGCGATCACCCTTGGGTCCTTGGAGGCCAGCAACGCCAGGAGCTCCACGTGGGCCCTGAGGTCCAGCTACACCCATCGGTCCAGTGTCGCCCTTCTCACCACGCTCACCAGTAGGACCTCGCATGCCAGCAGGACCCGGCGGCCCAATAAGACCGGGTGAACCAGGAGGTCCTTGCGCACCAGGAGCTCCATGAGGTCCTTTGTCACCAGGCCGACCAGCTATTCCAGGCTGACCTTGTTTGCCGGGGTTGCCAAGAGGTCCCCTTTCACCTTGAGGTCCAGGTGGTCCTTGGACACCTTGGGGGCCTGCAGGTCCTGCTGGACCCTCACTTCCAGGCTTTCCTTCTTGACCACGCTCACCTTGAGGTCCCCGAGGGCCCATGGGGCCTTTGGGTCCTTGAAGTCCGGGCAAACCGGAGACTCCACGTTCACCTTGCGGTCCCAGAGGGCCCATTGGTCCAGGCTGACCTGCGGGACCTTCGGCGCCGGTTTCGCCTTTAGCACCAGGCTGGCCGACAGGTCCAGGGTTGCCTTGCGGGCCTTGAAGACCCGGTCTGCCAGACTCACCAGTCATTCCCTTTATTCCTGAAATTAAAATAATTGTGTACACACAGGAGTGAAGCATTAGCATATAAGTTCTAGCATATTTTCGGTCTTTGGAAATACAAATAGAAAATTGCGTCGCTACGGACACGTGACATGTGTATTTAGATATACATGCCAAGCAACTAAAAACTGTATCCACTGATTTAGGCTCCCAATTTCCTGTATATAGACTTATATTACAGAACAGCACATCTTTATATATATATATATATATATATATACATGTCAGCGCAGCTCCATGTTTTGTTCTCCTATAAGAAAGGCGGCACATCATCTTTCAGTCATCATTAGTGTGTGTTGTTTTTGAGCATAGAATTTGCATAAATGCTAGTGCTTAATTGCGAGCTTTGTGTACGTTTGTGAGAGCAATAATACCTGCAGATAGTGTTAGACCAATTACAAGAAAGCCAAGAATAAAGCTAAGACGCAAATAAAATGCAGACGAGAAATAATTTAACAGGATTTTGGGGGCTTCCAAGGGAGAGCGAGCAAAACAGTTTTGAGAAAAACAAGAATGTCAAATAAGGAGCAGAATAGAGCATACACAGTAAAGCAAATGGACGCTGTGAGCACTATTTTTCACGACTAGCACGGGGATGACGACCACAGCAGATGAAATCAAAAGCGTGGTAAAAAAAATGAGTCCAAAGGCGGCTTGTGGTCTAGACGGAATTTCGATAGGTATTATCCAGACGTTGGGAAAGGAGTATGTGTATTATCCAACGATGCAATTTAATAATATATTTGGAGGGAGCCGATTCCCGGAACGTTGGCGCAAGGGAAGAGTCTTTCTTCTTCCCAAGACGGGGTAAATAATGACACTTTGCAAATGGGCGACCAACCACGATTACACCTATAATGTATCGAATAAGCATGTAGGTATTTATAAGTCCAGTACAGAGTATTCAAGAGACAAATGAGAAAATGGGATAACGGCAATGCGGATTTAGGAAAGGGTATATGCTAGCTATTCTTTTATTAAGTCAGGTTGTGGAAGCATCAAGATTGCGGAAACAAAAGTGTGTGGCAGTGTTTTTAGATCTTAAAAAATTCAATCACATGATATAATGGACAAAACAAAATTGTATAAAATTGTGTTGGAAGAGGGCCTTGAGAGAAGCTGAGTGGAGTTACTAGATGAAATTTACATGAATAACACGGTTCGAACGGTAATAGCAACCGGAGAAGCAGCGGGGGAACTGGACATGGTGTTGAATGAAAAGGAGATCGCAGGGTAGAGTTTGCAGCTATGGAGATTGGGCACAGTAGTCAGCAATGGGCAACCCCAAGGGTATCGTAGAAAAAGGTGAAATTGGAGGTAAAAAAATCGTATACGGACAAATGGGGATCAAGCTTGGTAGAAAGAAAAAGAAAAAAAAAACAAGGTAGAATGAGTTTACGATAATTCAAGAGCGAGTGGGCTATTTATTGGCAGATGCCAGGGCAGGAATGTTGGGTACAAGGATACAACGGGCTAAATACAAAGCGGGGAAGTATAGAATGTCGAGCTTGTGGGTTAGGGAGGAAGTCAAATAAACATATTTTATATATATATAAAATAATGTACAGTATTGGAGGAGGAAAACTTCCGAGTAAGTAAATAGCCGACGTTATAGGGGCTAGCTCGTGAGATAATATTCACAAAGCAAACGTGAAATGGTTAGGCAAATAAATGGCAGAAACTGCCTTACTGTACGACAGAAATGGTATGAGAAACAGATCGCAATTACATGCCAATCAATTTTTTCAAGGTTCAAAGAAAAATATATATGGATATGTACATAGAAGGCCAACCGGCAATGTCGGTCACGTTTCTACTCAGGGACCTCATCTACGTCGATATTAAGGCTGCAATTAATTTACTTAAAATAAAGATATCGACAGAGCAAAAGCACCCTTCGTAAAACGTTTTCTCAGAGAAGCACGCAATGCAGCGGCGACGGTAACACTAGAACTATGACAAGAATGAAACTTTGTGGAAAACAAAATATGAGTTTGCTGCTCCAGTTGTATAACAATACCGCACGTATAGAAAGGCGCGCAATGTAAATTTTGTTATAAATTTACCGAGGGCTTCGCGTTCACTGCTATTTGTTGAAAACAGGATATGCATATTAACAGGGACACATCTTGCAGACTAATCTGCATCAATGTACTCGTACATGCCTAAAAGGTCATTGCTTCTAGATAGAAGTCTGTTTATGCAAAAATTGTGGCACGTGCAATATTGACCCTTTTTCATATTGTACAATGTAAATAAAATTAGTGCATGGTAAATAAATATGGGATTATATATAACTGGAAATTAATTACTAAACACACTGCGTAACATACGTAGAAAAATCAGTCCTACAACAATGCAATCGACAACAATGAGGCGCTTTCTTTCGAGAGTGTTGCCTCTCAGTGCCCCTTTACTTGTGCCATATATGTCCAATGTATATACCTGTAAAGATGGATATGGGGCATATTTATGATTCGAAATGTACATTGATGCTCACCTGGAGGCCCCATCGGACCTGGCAAGCCAGGAGCACCAACCTCTCCGGGTCTGCCCATTTCTCCTGGTCGACCTACTAGGCCTGGTAGTCCAACATCTCCCTTAACACCAGGTTCGCCTCGGGGTCCCTTGGGCCCACTCAGACCGATGGGTCCAGGAGGTCCGAGATCACCAGGAGCTCCCTGTGGGCCCACTTGGCCTTGCTCTCCTTTTGGGCCGGGGCTACCAGTATTGCCCTTTGGACCGGTAGGCCCGGGTGGGCCTAGAGGTCCCTGGAAGCCGATAGGTCCAGGCGGCCCCATAGGACCTCTAGCACCCACTTGTCCAGGAGCCCCCGTTGGTCCCAGGGGCCCGGTGGGGCCAGCTTCGCCTTTAATTCCGGGTTCGCCAGTATGTCCGACAGGTCCCACGGGTCCCTGAATGCCGGGCTCACCAGGCCGACCCATGGGGCCTTCTGGACCGGGTGGTCCGTGATCTCCACGTTCACCCTTCGGCCCTGCGGGGCCGATGTCACCTCGACGACCAGGCAATCCCTTTCAAAACGAAAAGGAATAACTCATTGTAACGTCCTCCTTTGGCCCTAACTGGTGTATGCAGCGTGAAAGAGAGTAAGGTAAATTGAGCTAGACAGCTACTCACAACAAGGCCCGGAGGACCCTGATGACCTTTCGCGCCTTTTTCGCCAGGAGAACCTCTTGCACCGTCTGGCCCTGCGACTCCAGGTTCACCGCGTTCTCCTTGGGGTCCCTGCATGCCGCGTTTGCCGGTTTCTCCCGGGAAACCACGCTCACCACGGGCGCCTGTTGCACCCGGATGTCCAGGTGGCCCTGCGACCCCGGGAATACCATCTTTGCCGGAAGCTCCTGGATTTCCGGGCACTCCAGGAAGTCCCTATAGAGAGAAAGGCCGTTAAGTAGGATACACTACTATACAAGTAAGGTGAACTATCCTGGATTCTGTTGGTACACCATCTGATTTTTCTTGCTTATTTATTCGTTTATTAAGCACATGTCTTGCACTGTCTCCCTTTTTTAGGAATATACAAGACTTTCTATGCGTTGTAGGCATTTCTACATAGGCATTTAACATGCATTTTCTTATAAGTAATTTAAAGACCAATTTGTAGAGCAGTACCCAATTTTTGTTTATGAACGTTCACTGCAAGTTAAAGTATAAGTGTAAAAATATTTTTATAAGCGGTGTATTTACTAGTGGATTATCGCTCAAATGCGTTGGTGATGTTCTTTGAGCCTGGGGCAATAAAAGTTAGTATTACTCATTTTAAATCAACCGCGCATATATTTAATAACTCTACAATATTAATTGTAGAGTATAGTATAGTAATAGTAATTTTAAGACAACAGGCTTTACGCACACACTGGTAATGTTTGCAAATTACCAATAAGGGAAAATATGTAAATGGAGTACCTCCCTGCCATAAAATGTAACTTTATCAAATTAGGAATAGATGAGAAGTCTCTTTTGTATTTTAGATCAAATATAGATTAGTTTATCGGCAATTGTTGATTCCAGCTTATTTAAATTATTTGGCAACCTGCTTCAGCACACTGATTTACTAGGCGGTAAATTAGTAATATACATATTATAACGATATGTATAGAAATCATATTGCCTACCTGAAATCCACGTGCTCCTTGAGGTCCTGGGGGACCTCTTAATCCAGGCTCTCCAGGTTTTCCTGGGAGGCCCGCGGGCCCCATAGGGCCTTCCTTTCCAGTATCCCCTCGAGGGCCTTGGGGTCCCTGGGGACCCGGTTTTCCGTCTAAACCTGGTTCTCCCTAGAACAAACATGAGTAGTTCCATTATTAAATAACACATTTCCATAACATGTGATCTGTAAAATATATGAATGTTACTCAAAAGCACGAAAGACGCTTAGACTTGCCTGTTCTCCTTTCATTCCCGGAAGTCCTGTAGGTCCTGGAAGACCCTGCATCCCTTGCTGTCCAGGCTCCCCGGTCTTTCCGTCGGCTCCTGGAAGACCCTGTTAGAAATGTTCGATATAAATTATTATTATATTTTTCTTTGCCACACAGTGTACCCTATTTAGGTGCAAAACTACTCACGTTCAATGCGAGGCCACTGTAAAAGCAAGGTGTAAATTTAGACAAACATATCTGTAGCCTTACCTGAATTACATAATCGTACTAAATTTGGGACAATTATGTGTGCAACTCACGGCGAGACTCTTCTAATCACGCAAGCGCAGTAATAGGAGCAGTATATATATATATATATATATATATATAAGTATTACGATAAATATATACATCTACGCACCCGCTCTCCCGGTGCACCGTCCTTCCCTGGCAATCCCGGTAGCCCTGGGGTGCCGCGGAGGCCCTGAAGGCCTGGTAGACCTGGCTTGCCGTTATCTCCCATTGATCCCTTTGGTCCAACGGGGCCCTGGGAGCCCATCGCACCTTGATCTCCTTTTTGGCCAGGAAGGCCGTCAGGGCCCGGCAGACCTCGTGGACCCGGCGATCCCTACGAGCGAAAGTTAAGCGTATATTAGTTAGAATAGTTACATATATATATATATATATATATATATATATATAAGATTAAACGCTTGGCACAGTAAACATACCCTTTCTCCTTGAGGTCCGACAGGTCCCGGAGGCCCTTGCGCTCCGCTTTTTCCCTGAAATCCGTACCAAGATCGGCCATTAATGCTATATTTTTTAGATGTTTTTATGGGTAGTGCTAGTTGTACGTAATGTGTAAGACTATCAGGCGCGCCTCCTAACGGCCAACGACAGGAGCAGCGCTTTTAGCGATAAAAATGTTACTGATGGAGACATTTCTTAATTTGCTTGACGAAGCATCTGAAACTAATTTCAGTTCCCGAAAATATAATTTATTTTGAAATATTGTGTTCTTAACTAATTTCCAGAGTTTAGGTAAGACGTGGCAAACGCATTTAACATGAATTCAAAAACATATCTTTACCAAACCATGCAAAGGAATATGTAAGCCTAAAAGGTGTACCATGCAAACAAATATGTAAGCTTAAAAAGTGTACATTCAAGACTAAACGAAATTGGCAGAACATGAATGACGCAAGACATATAATTTTTTTTAAAGTAAAAAGCTATGAGGATTCATTAGGCTTGCCCGTTTTCCGGTCGATCCCTGCGGCCCAGGCAGTCCTCTAGGACCAGTGGCTCCTGTCTCTCCTTTTGGTCCAGATTCGCCTTTGTGCCCAGCGTGACCAGGTAAACCAGGCGTTCCTTTGGGGCCAGGAACTCCAGGACTGCCCGAGAGACCAGGAGGCCCTCGTGGGCCCGGAAATCCGGGCACTCCTGCGGCGCCCGAATCTCCGCGGGCGCCCTTTTCACCGGCGGCTCCATCCTTTCCTGGAGGACCCTATACAATCAGAGTACGTTGTTAATGTAGCGTGTCTTCTTTTCGTTATGATAAAGTATAATTTTAAGGTAATTTGAGTCGAATCTTTCACAATCCTCATATGTGTAGTTTCCTGAAGAATCGCATCGGAATTAAACTATCGCCGTATCGAAGTCGTGTACCTTCTTTTCCAGTGTTTGCACTCAAACATGATTTATTGATTGTTAAAAAAAAAATACTAAAGCGTACAGTCCGTGACTATTTCATGTATAAACCCACCATAGGTCCCGGTTCTCCTGGGGTTCCTGGCCTACCGGATTCCCCACGTGGTCCCTGAAGGCCAGGGCTTCCCTTCGGTCCAGAAGCGCCGGCGTCTCCTTTCATTCCTGGTGCGCCAGGAAAACCCGGCGGGCCGGGCCTTCCTGCTGAGCCAGGGGGACCCGGAGGACCCATTTGGCCATCGGTACCACGAATGCCCGGAGGTCCTGCAGGACCTTCGCGTCCGCGCTCTCCTCTAGGCCCGGCAGGTCCCTAAAAGGTCAGGGTGTAAACATGCTTAATTTTTTACTTCTTACGCGTAAGTTATTTGGCAAAAACGTATTTGCATGCTTGCACTTTAGTACATTCTTTGTTTGTAATCATCTATATACACGTATAATACATAAACGGAACAATGTCATAGTACATCTATGGCCTATTCACACACCGCAAAGCAACACCGTTTTATATGTCCGATACAACAATGTAGATGCCATTAGAAGCAAATGTCCTCTAACTTCATGGTCGAGAGATAAGTTTGCTATAGTAGCAACGGCAAATGTAAAGATTTAAGCTTACGATAGGCCCAACAAGTCCAATCTTTCCCTGGGGTCCGGGAGATCCCTTTCTCGCCCTGAGGTCCAGCTTCTCCTTTTTGCCCGTCAAGGCCTGGATAACCTCGATGGCCCTTAGGTCCAGGAAGGCCAGGCATTCCCGGCAACCCTCTCGGGCCTTGCGTCCCTGGGGGGCCCTGTGCTCCGGGCTTGCCATCTTCACCAGGCTCTCCCTAAAAATGAGTTAGAGGTGTTGTTACTAAATGTGTACCTACAAGGTTCGTTTTGAAACTCGCGTCGAATCATCATCAAACGTATATTCTGTTTCTAGTTATTTGTCGAATCCATAGAGTATTTGTAAAATTGTTCTTATCCGCACCGAGACCCATGCTTATATTATTACCAGCAGTAATATGCTCGCGACGGATGTTAAAGTCCGCATTGATTACTACAATTGAAATGGTAAGTCGCCCAATCGCTGCACTTGTCGGTTTATTTTATTGTAAATAAGTAGTATAAGATAGAACGAACTATCGTATAACGGAGGAGTATAATAACGCCCAGTGAGCACGTCTGCGTTGAGGCATTTGTTTCTCCAGCGATGTTAAATGTACGTCACTAAAAAATGTAAACTGCAACTTTGAAAAACATGACTATAAAAATCGCTTAGCATGCGTCGGGGGCGAAGCTTCACTAGCCAGTGATGCACTTACTACACCACATAGAGAAGCCAAACGTATTCATCTACTTACGTCTTTCCCAGTCGGTCCAGGGGGCCCTCTTTCGCCAGTATGCCCTGTAGCGCCAGGTGGTCCCGGTTCTCCGGATTCACCGCGAAGACCCTGAAATCCTTGTGGGCCAGGCGGACCCGGCGGGCCCGTCGGGCCACGAGATCCAGCTGGGACCCACTGAAGCCTGCATGTACTGGAAGTCAACTGGACCTTTGTCTCCGGTCGCTCCAGATAATGCGCGCTGTTCCGCAAACCACTTCCCGAGCTGTGTGTAAATAAGATGAGATAAAAACATTCGCCGCCCGTTACAGATAGTTTGAGCGATTATACTCAAGCAGCAACGTTGAAACCAGGTTTATCCTATACGCGACGTAGTAGTTTCTGTTACCTACCACTTTCGGTTAGCAACCGTTCAATCCGATGGAATGATAGGCCATGAACTGATGGGCCCACGACTCTGGCACTAGAAACTGCAAGTTCGATCCTGGCGCCACCCATACACTCATGATCTTATTTTGCTTGAGGTTTGCATATTTGAGGGCAAGTTAGAATTGTTCATATAAATATATGGCTTATGATGATAAGCTGCTGCCCGCCAGTTTTACTTCTATCTACCTTAAACTATGTTTGCCACCAAGGGCTGGTACGCCTCTGGCAAAGTGACCTCATGGGGGAGCGTATCGTCAAATATACCAACGAGACTTGCAACGGCGACTCACGTCGGGAACAGCACCAGGGGGTCCTGGAAGTCCGGGCATCCCGTGAAAGCCAGGCTCACCAGGCATTCCGCGCTCACCCGGTCGTCCCGGGCCGCCCTCCTCTCCGGCCGGCCCGCGAAGGCCAGGAATCGGCTGCTCAGAGACGGGCGCCGGCTCTGTCGTCGTGGGTTCAGGCTCCTCGACGCAAACCGGACAGCATGAGCCTTCGGGCACAACTGCCTGCCCCCTGCAGTGAGTCATCGAAGCACACTCCTGGTGGTTGCACACACTCTGGCCGGCTATGCAACGGCAGACGGTGCACACATCCGGCCGCCATTCCTGGCCGTCGACGAACGTCTGGCCGTTCCAGCTGCACATGTCGATGCCGGGTTCAGGCTCAACGGTACCCGAGTGTTCTTCAGGCATGGACGTTTCCGTTTCAGTCGACATCGTACTCGGCATACTCCTCCTCGTCTGCACCTGAAATGGCCAAAGAAGCGGCGTATTTGCTAGTAGTAGCCGAGCCCCAACGTTCGGCCGTATTCCCGCACTATTCTACTGCGGGGCAATTTCTGCTTTGCAGTAGAATAATACGGGGATTGCCCTATTTGCAAGTGTTAGTGACACCGAAACTGGGTTGGTTGACGCGAGAAGCATATGCCCTGTGTAATGGAAGGAGCTCGTGAGCTCGTAAACTTCGAGACCTGGCGACGCACTCTCGACCAGCGTCACGTCAAAATACACCAACGATTCCTTGGTGATTTGTTGGAGGTTTAAAGTATGTATGCTTTAGCAGATTTGAAGTCGTCCTTCAACGAAGCTTCACTAATGCTCTGCTGCCAACTCAGTGTGCACACGAACTTCCTGTTCAACTGCGGCGTAAAACAGCATATCCGACCGCGTAGTAGCAGCAGTGTACGGGAAATAATTGATACGAAATACGAGAGAAGCTACGAAACGGAGGCAACACATCGACAATCACGCTCACAGACAACAATGAATCTGCCGTCCGGCCAGCCAGCCATCCATCCATCTGTACGGCTGAGCAGGCAGGCAAAGTGCCAGTCGATCAGTGTGTCAAACAATCATCCAATCCCTAGTCTTCATACCCTGCGGTGCGGCCAACGCCGCCTGAAGTGCTACGAGGACGGCCAGAAGCCGAAGAAGATGGCGGCCCTGAAGGCGCGCCATCCTCGGGCAGAGGATGGCTCCGACTCCGACGACGACGACGACGACGCAGCCACTCGCGTGCTCGCCGACCCGTTCGACTTCGTTCACAGCACGTCAGCAGTGATAAGTGCTCTTTCTGACACGAAACGCACTGCAGTAAAGAAGGCCGTGTCCGTCGACGTCATTTATGCTTTTATACGACCGTTGTTGTCGCTCTTGTTGTCGTTGTCGTCGTGGCTGTTGTTGTTGTTGTCGTTGGTGTTGTGGCAGGTTACCCTTGCCGCTCAGTAGTATCAACAGTAGCAACAAAAAGAAGAAGCACAGTAGCAAGATCAGCAGTCGAATGTGTGCATTTCTATCTGCTGTCGAGCTGACCCGTTGGCCCGCCGTAGTGACTCGATGCTCTGTCTGCCCTTCCGGTGCTGCTGTGTGTCTAATGTGAACCACATGCCGCCCGACGCCCAGTGGATCTTCCTCCTGGGCACCATCCTCCATCGAGTGGCCGGCATGCCATGCCACCCATGCACGACCCAGCGCTACTGGAGCGTCCAAAGACGCTCGCTCTCGCTGATCTTTAACCAACGAGTATCTACCCAAAGCTAGCCAGGCGATCGTGTGGGCGATCGTGTCGGTGTTGGACAATGACGACGAAAATGACGCCTTGACGATGATAGAGGAACTACTCCCCATACTACTACTACTACTTTTCCTCCTCCTTCAGAGCCCTACCGACCTTTATTGAGTTTAGTGTTCTCGATTCCGACTGTCCGCCGCAGTCTCTGTAGCAAACGGTCGAATGACACTGGTCGATTCGTCGTCAACGACAGACTCCAACGACGCTTGTTGCAGACGACGACGACGACGACAAGGAAGCTATCGGCTATTGATTGAGTCAAGTCGTTGATTTGATTAGACGAAGTAAAAATCGTCACCGCCGTTTTATGTCACCGCCCCATTCCTTCTGCGAGCATAACCGAGATTTGTCGAAGCGATACCTGGTGCGTACTCAGGTGCGTGGATCTACATATATCATATAATACCAGCGAGCAGCACATAATTCTACTTGAACTCTTGTTCGTTCGTCGATCTCTACGACTGGCACGTTTCGCTCGAATTACCGGATCAGATTCGGATATAGATATATTTATGTTTGTTTTAGATTACATACATGTGCCATTTTACGTATATATATATATATATAATTTTTTAAAGAGTGTTTTTGCGCTTTCGAATAGATGCAGGAATAGAATTGTTCACGTCTTGGAGGGTGGCCCGCTGCTGACGGAAGACCTACAAAAACGATGTAATCTGAAGAAAACGTGCGCCTTTGAAGTTTATATGCAGAACTGGGAAACCAAAATTAGTGAGGTGGACATAGGTATTTATGGAACAGCAACAATGACGAGCACTGAATGGTGGGGTAGCGGGGTAAAAGATCGATATCTAACTACGGCCTTTGCAGCTCACGGATTTCATCACGTTCTGTGCAACGTGGAGAGTTTTTATGAACCACAGGATGAATGTCAATGCAAACAATGCTGGAGCAAATGTGATCTATACCACGCCGCGGTATGCCCGGCGGTTAGGTCTATAGCAGAACTAGCAAAACGCTAGATTGTTGGTGTCTCGAAACATTTTGATGTAACATAAACACTTTTAGCCAGTTTGGGTGTTAATAAAACAAATGTATATATATATATATATACATTTGTATATATCTTATATATATATACATTTGTATATATATCTTATATATATATATATATATATATATAAGATTCCTACGAAGAGCATTCTAAAGGGATGCTTTCTCCACATTTATCCACCACGACGCGCACCTGCAACGCGCCAGGCCACAGGGCAGAAAATCTAGTCAACGCACTCAGCTTATTTATCAGCTTTGACACAATGCCGTTGTTTCTCTTTTCGGAAGCAAAAAAATATTTGAGAAGACGACGCTTGGATATACGCGAATCGGTGCTTGAAGCCGTCAGGGCAGAACTGAAAAAAATAGAAAACTGAATTTAAAGGTGTGCTTTGATACGTGGATCGATAGCTTTAAGAGGTATATTCAAATTGGTGGAATAGTTAGGTCACTACATATACGTGCGGGACAAATCAAAGGGTGCGATACTAGTCTCGACCATAGCCTAACTTAACTCTAGCATGTGTTCTAGTTAAAGGAAAAGTCCAACTTTGCCTTCTGTGTCCTAATTTTTCCCGAGTGACGAGATGAAACACAGTAAAGTGTTCCGTTTATTATTAGAGTAATAGTGTAAAGACGCAATAAACGATTTTAGTTATGTCAACTATCGCGTTCATGGACGAATTAAATTTGTATGAAGGGGATAAAAATATACGAAGAAATAATGCTGATTTGTACATTCATACAATTATTCTGTCTTTTTTCTTCTACATTGTTATGCAAAATCCACGTTCGCGGGAGAACCAGTCAACGCATGATGGAACCGGCGTGTTCGGCCGAAAATTTTGCGTAATTGAAGACACTTCATTCGTTTGCATATCAAAAGGCTGAATAGCCAGATTAAGGAAAACCGTAAAAAATCGAGATGTTGTTATGTCTTACAATAAGGCTTTCACGTGCAGAACCGTAGAATTTGCCATTACGACCAAAAATGCACACCCAAAAGGATATTCACAGGCAATAGCGAATTTAAAGCCACCATTTTCGCACTAAACTGATGGTGCCACGTGATGTAGTTGCCGAGTAACTAAGCTTTTTCGACAGGCATTAGGAAAAAAATATTTTCTTTCCGAGTTCTACCAAACCTCAAAATATGTACCTAACTTTCTCATACACCCTATGCAAGTATGCATACTTTCACCTTTATTATGGCTGTCAAAAAAACTTAGTTACGCGACAACTACGTCACGCAGCACCATCATTTTGATACGAAAATGATGGGCATTCAATTTGCTAATGCACAAGAAGAGTCTTTTAGGCAAACATTTGTATCGTAATTTTTACGGTTCTACACGTGAAAGCGTTAACGTAAGACATAACACCCTATCGACCTTTTATGACTTTATATATATATATATGTATGACTATATATATATATATATATATATATATATATATATATATATATATATATATGTATATATATATATATATGTATATATATATATATATATATATATATATATATATATAGTACTTTATTTAACTTATAACGGGGTGTAAACAATCTTCCCTTAGTGAACGTGACGACAAACTGCATCAGCCCTAGATCAAGGCCTGCTGTCTACCACCTGGATAAGGTGCCAAGCAACGCCGTGGCGTTACCGCGTTGTATACCCAATGACAGTCTTTGCCGGAAAAATTCACCAGCAGGTAGGTCCCCCGTGGTCAATATGAGAAACTTGCATACCTTAGTAATAACTCCCTCAGTAATTTTACCTGGGTCGTGACTGACCATTGAAGGTGCTAAATCCTTTATTTGGCTATTCGCCTTATGCTACGCAAGCTAACTTTTATTATGCGGAATTTTCCGAACACGCCGGCACTATCGGTTCCTTCCTGCGTTGGCTGGTTCTTCCACAATCGTAGAATTTGCACAACTATGTGGGAAAAAAGGCAGAATAGCTACTTTTATGAATTTCATCTTCATTCCTAAACAAGATGTTTCCGCCCCCTCCTTCCATTGAACAAAATATTTTTTTTAAATAATCTACAGAGACCCTTACGCGCGGCATTGGCAGCGTACTGACCCTCTGCCCTCTGTCACGTCAATGGAAGGCATTCAGGCAGCAATAAAGAGCTTTTCCAAAAGCTATGCCACAGGGCTAGACTTTTTGAATCTCCGGTTACTAATGGACCTTCTTTTCCCGTTCCCCGAAGGCGTCGCCGCCAGCCTGCTTTCCGCGTTGACAAAGGTTTTTGTCTTCTTTGCCCCCCCCCACAAAACAATTTGCCCTTCAGAAAATGACGGATCGGTACGTCCTATTTCGTGTTTGTCTGCGCTACGCAGGCTCGCCGCAAAGATCGGTTGCGATCACAACAAAGCCATTCTTTCCCATGCAATTGATGCACACTAATAGAATTTCGCGACGCCTGCTGGCACAAAGGTAACAATTTACGCAACCTGTGCCTTCCTTCACACGCGCGGACCTCCAGGGCTTCTTGTTAAGCTTGATCAGAAAAAAAGCGCTTTTAACACTATAAGACGCGATGATCTGATGAAGGTTGTTGCACTCCACGTTTCGTATCTATTACACCACGTCGGACTGGCATATCGGCGTACTTCCTACCTGGTCCTGCCTGGGCAAGTGATCTTGTCCGTCACCGGACTGCAGCATGGGGAATCCTTAGCGCCAACTCTGTTTTGTCTAGGTATGAAATATTTGATAGATTCCTTTAGAGGCCCGCTAAACATCTAGTACCTTGACAGATATGGGGAAACGTTCGCACATAAGCCAAGGACATTTTACGCGTCCTTAAATTCAGCGTGACATCTGGTTTAGAGTTAAATCCGGCCAAATGCTGGATATGCCTTTTTGGCTTTATCCATACTGCTTTTTCCGATACACAGTCTTCTCGAGACTTCCTGCCCAACTGCAAGATGACCATCAAGATCGATCTGGAGCGTTTAGGTGTGCCAATTTGCCCCAATTAGCAATCGAATCCAACATTAGCAATCGAGCGCTGGAGATTCAAGCTGGAAGATGCCACCGTTCGTCTTCCTCGTCTGGGAGCCCATTGGAGATTGTTTATACTCGTATCCTCTTTCTCAAGGCCCACCCACCTTCAGGCAAGCAGGGCAACCCTCTTTTAGTCGGGGAGTCGGCCAGTCTACAAACCGCTCAGTAGATATTTGAGGTCTAGTGCGGAGGTAGGCCTGACAACATACTATCCCATTATGACTGGAATGTTCTATTGCACGATGGAACACAACAACGTCTCTTTAATGAAGCTTCACATGACATGATTAGAACTCGTCTAAACGCCGTGCCTGTCAAGAATTCAGGAGCTTGATTACACGCGCTTCCCAGTGCTCTCATAGGTACCCTTCTCGATACTGAGACGATTTGCATAGCAGTAGTCCTATGGCTAAAGGTAAACCTATTTAGCTCTCATCGGTGTAGATGTGGTCACCACGTCGATAAGCTGGGACAATATCGCGGTCTGTAGTGCATATCGGCGCAGGACGCGCAGACATAGCGCTATTAATGTGATTTTACCAGAGCGGTCGTCCGTGTATCTTTGAACTCCCAGGCCTCTGCGCGGAGTTCGACAGGCGTTAGATAGAGTGACGTGCTTCGAGCTAGGCAAAATGCTGGTTTGGGGTGCAACCGTTACCGACTCCCTAGCCCCTTCTATTTCGGTGGCGGTGCATCCGAAGCTGGCTATGCAGCCCGTCTTGCGGAGACCAGCAAGCTATGAAAATACTCATCAATCGATCATCTTCACGAATTCTACCCTCTCGCGTTTGAAACTCAAGGTGGTCCTGGCGTTCGGGCCAGGCAGCTGATCTGCAAACTAGGCATTTTGTTAACTCTGTCATTCGGTGATAGCAGATCGTCGTTCTTCTTCAAGAGTGCTAAGTTGCTGTGCATTGAGATTATCAAGGGGATAAAAGAGGTCTTGACGTAGAGCTTATGCGGGGCTGATATTGAAGCTATGGCGATTTTATTGAAATTGACTTGCTGCAGGATGTGAACGGCAAATAACGTATCGCTTGGGCTCACCTTGATGCGAATATAGGTAACATAGACACACACGTTGTTGCGTTGGATATTATCGCGGTTCCAGCTGCTTATGAGAGCCGCTCATTCCGAACAAGATGCCAAACCCTTTGTTATTCCTCAGCATCTCCATAGAGCCTCGACTCTCCACGAGACCGAAGGGAGTATCTTGCTGTTTGGATAGAAGGCGCTTCCATTCCCCTGGTAGTTCACGACGTGGAAGAGTTTTAACGGCCCACTGCCCGTAGTCGTAGGGGATTTAGTCAAATGCTGTCTCAGAATTTGGAGGGCTATGGCGCAGTAGCGCACACATCCTTTACGCTGTGCTTCTGGAAGTGGATTGTCTCATCATATATATATATATATATATATATATATATATATATAATATTAATTTAATTTTTATTTTTATTTTTTTTTTAGACTAATTGCTCGTGTACGGTTTTTCATGTCATGGCTAGTTTGTAATCCATTCCGGCATTTACTTTGTTTAAATTGGAAACCATGCAAGCCAATTTAAGAGTGCGGTCTGGGTCTCGAACCCAGTCCTTCCGAATGCAAGGCAAGGGCTTTTGCCACTAAGCCATCTTGCTCGGATATACAGGGTGTGGCAGGAAGGTTTTTAAAGCGATGCATAGAATTGTAGAGCTCATTTAAAGCAAATATTTTTTTCAATAGAACATGGTGTGCTCCTATGTCGGACAAAAACACCATTGTCACAAATTGTAGTAATTTCACTCTCACTCCGAAACAAGACGTCTTAGAGACGTTCTATTGGAAAAAATATTTGCTTTAACGAACTCTACAATTCTATGCATCGCTTTAAAAACCTTCCTGTCAAACCCTGTATATATATATATATATATATATAAAGGGTGGAATATAACATATGGGTCCCTGCGAAAGTATGCATCCATATTTAGTTATAGTTATTCTCGTGTATGCATTGCGTCTTTCATATAGCACGCATTGCTCGTCAGATGAGGCACAATCAAAATGGGGGCTAGCTCTACTCTGAAAATCTTCATAACGGTTTGTTAATCCCGATTGTTCAATTCGCCTAGACTCGTCATTGCCGCTATAGCTTTGGCCAGCTTCTTTTTTACATGCTATGTGAATAAAAGTTGAGGTATCAATGCTATGGCTAAGTGCAATGCAAAGCGGTCGATTAATAGTGTTTTTTCATTAGCTGTTATACGTCTGTCGCCGCCGACTGTGCTTTCAATTTTGTCCTGTTCGCACTAAGGGATCGTTTATTGCAGGTCGAACTGTTAGTGGGTCTATATTTAGCCATAATCATATGATAATTAAGGCACACATGTATAATGATAATAAATATATTTAATTTTCCATCAACACATTTTTTACAAATGCAATCGAAGCAAGCTATGGGGAAAATCGTGTGATCTGCATCATTTCCAACAGTGTACGAAAGCGATATCGCTGATGGAAGTGATGTAGGAGAGCTGTATCACATATGTGCAAAAATCAAATGTTGGTAAATAAGCAATACATTCAATAATTCATACATGGAAATAGGTCGTGCCTCTTTGTTTTACGTCGACGGTTTGTTATAATGCGGTGAGATGAACTCAGTGTTTAATAAGTGTTTAAAGATGAATGCGTCAATAATATAGTTTTCCTCGCACACTAAATGTTTAGCAAATTGTCTCCAACGTGCGGCCGCGGGGAAGACAGTCAGATAAAATGTTTCTCTTTGTACCGCATCACCGTTCTTTAGACTGTTTCGATTAATCTTCCTGTCAGAAAACCGTATTATTCTGTCAATATACGGAATTTGCATTTGTTGTAAAGCCTGCGTGCTATTAATGTCGTCGGTATGTTATACATTGTGCTACCCAATACAAGGCATTTCTCTCTACTTATACATATTTTTTGTTATTCGACTTTTCTGCTTGTATTTTAAATGAATTGGAATTCGTAATCTCAGTGATTGTAACGGTAAGGCTCATGAGTACCACGCGCTATTAACCGACCTTATTTACTGACATTAGATGTAGCCAATAGAATATTAGACAAGGTATTATATATATATATATATATATATATATATACGAGTATATATATATAGATATATAGGCGAGCACTGCCGAGTGTGCAAACGTATTATAAATGATTAATAAATCATCACAATATTTTCTATATATATTATATCACAAATGTTTATGTTGCTACACTTAAATAAATAATTATATATATATATATATATATATATATATATATATATAGAGTAGCTTGGGCGACTAACGCACCGTTTGAAACGGCCATGGCAATCACGATCAACAGACCAACTATCACAAGTTCGAGACACTCTTACTGCTACATAAATCAGCTGGGGAAATCCCATTTAAGTCCCCTTACGAGGACGCGATGATGATGTGTGTATTTAGACACTTTTCGCGCCAGGGCAATCTTAGTCTACTATGAGCGACTACATTGCGATTGTCAAAGCGTTAAAAGTTATGCATACACACAATCGCATGGGGCTGTGTAGGGTGTTAAACCTAATCAAACGCGCTTAAGCAAGTGTCCCCTCGTAGATACACATGCAAAACAAAACCTTCAACTCAATCGCCCCCGCCATAACGAACAAACTCTTCGTTACGAATAATTTTGTGTTTGATTCGAGGCCGGTATAGGGAACCTGGCCAATCTGGCAACGGAGTTGTAACCAATCAATTTCCATTTTCGACAGTTTGCGCAATTCGACGACTAAACGAACTCAATCAGTTCCGTACCCTTGTCTGCTTGATTTATAAAGAGTTCGAATCGATACGAGAGCTTCTCGAGCCCTTGATAATAATGAATGATGATCTGTCCGAGAATTGCTCTCTTCTGGAGAGCAGTCGCCCTCTTTGTCTGGTCAAATATATGCTGCCGTCAAGCCATAATTACCGTCTGCTATTCTCACGTATATAGAACCATATAGAAGAGCGAATATAAATATATATATATATATATATATATATATATATATATATATATATATATATATATTTGCGATTTGTTTTATCCGGTGTACACGTTCATAAGGAGACAATTGTTGCCTCTTACATATAAGCAAATAAAGCAGTAAAGTATATACGAAAACAAAAATTAATATATATATATATATATATAATGTGCTATCGAGATATCTCTGTTGCTTCTCTAGAATTGCCATCATCGTATAAGGGCGTCATCAGACGTGGGTCTAAACAATCCTACCGAAGGCGCCCAGCAAATCCAGCTTCTGGTGGCGATCTAAAAATAGTGACACCAGACGGCGGCAGCAGCAGTAGGCAGCAACTGCCTGTCATGTGGCGCCTCACGAGTCTACGGGCCTACTTAGGGGCCTTCCATGGGTCGTCCCCGTGGCCCCGGGCCGTTCTGCCCCGGCTCGCTATGCTCTCGGGCCCGAGAGTCCTTTTGCGCGAGCATGAGTCGGGGTTGTAACGCGCCGCTGGAGCCGCCGTTGCCTTAGGTCGACAATCGTTAGGCTCCGTCCGACCCATCAAGTCCGGCCAGTTAGACAGACACACTCACACAAACACAAACACCATGGCAGATATTTGAAAATTCGACCGTAATGCCCGGCATCATTGGGCCAGCGTCCCAGCACCCCCTCCTCGCGACGCTCATAGGAATCCCCCCGCTCCCCAACCGCAGTGCACAGTGGCCTGACCACCGCCTGCATTTTCTTGATGCTGCTTGTTGGGTGGCCATGGTGACTAACACGCTTAAACTGCATTGATTAACATGTTGACAACGACGACGACGACGATAATGACGACGACAGCCACAATGCCAACAGGCCTCACAACGGTGGTGTGTGTCTTGTCGTTGGTTTGTTCATTTTCATGGTTTGTTCTGGTCTGCTCCTGTCGGAGCTGTTATTGCTGCTTTTGTTGTTGCTGTTGCGTGTATTGTTGTTGTTGTTGCTGTTGCGTGTATTGTTGTTGTTGCTGTTGCGCGTATTGTTGTTGTTGTTGTTGCGTGTATTGTTGTTGTTGCTGTTGCGCATATTGTTATTGTTGTTGATGCTGTTGCGTGTATTGTTGCTGTTGTTGTCGCTGTTACGTGTATTGTTGTTGCTGTGTTTGCGGTAGCTGTCATTATCGTTGTTGTTGTCAAACTTGTATTTGCTTTTGTTGCTGTTGTCTCTATTGTTATTGGAACTGTCACCGTTTGTGTTCTACTGTTCCTCTTGTTGCCGCCGCCGCTGCTGCTGCTGCAGCTGCTGCTGCTTGCGTTATCTTCGCTACACCCACTGTTACAGTGTGTTCTAGAGAGTCAGCGTTGCGCTGCGCTTCATCGAGGAACATGTCTTGCTAGCTAAGGACAATGGATGGATTGTCGTAATTTAAATATGACGAAAATGTAGTGGCGAGAGTTGTAGGACTGGTTGTAGTAGTAGTAGTAGTGGTGGTGGTGGTGGTAGTAGGAATAGTAGTAGTAGTAGTAGGGAGGTCGTCCTAGTAGTCCTTCTAATCAGTAGTCGACAATCTTGTTTTGTCAATTTAAAGACGTCGGAGTTGGGGAGCGGCGGCAGCAACAGCAGCAACAACACACGGACAACAGCAATGACATCAACATTCAAATTATTAGCAACTACAGCAACATTATCAATAGCAACAACAACAACAACGACAACGACATCGCCACTGGTCATTATAATGGCCAAAGCAAACCGTGTCGATAGATCTCTCTCCAGTTGGTGCGTTGTCAAAATAGTTGCCATAGTACTGGCTGGCTTCATGGGGACACGTTGGCGTGGGTAGTAGACCAACAGAGAGAGCAAGGGAAGGTGGGGAGCGACTAAGAGAGAGAAAGACAGAGAGAGAGATCAACGTAGAAGGAATGAGAGTGAAGCATCGTAACACATCGAGCCGCAATGCGTGCCTCCTCCAAGCTCGCGTATGCTGCTGGGCGAACGGGATATTTGGGCACAAATGGCGACGTCTTTGAACAGCGGCGAAACAGGGGACGCCGGCTACTTCTTCTTCTACTTCTTCGACTAACAGGGATAACAACAGCGACGACAACAACAACAACAACAACAACAACAACAACAACATCAGCAACAACAACAACATCAACATCAGCAACAACAACAGCAACATCATCAGCAACAACAACAACATCATCAGCAACAACAACAACATCATCAGCAACATCATCAGCAACAACATCAACAGCATCAACAACACCATTAGCAACAACAACAGCAACAACAACAACGCGTGCCACTACACTTAGTTTGGTCGTTGTGGATTGATGGTTGACGAGTTGGCTGTTGTGTAGTATTGTTCTGTTTTGCCTACCGTAGAGATATCTACAGCGGTTCCTGTTGTTATCGTTGCTTCCCTGCTGCTACCGTGATCGTAGTCGTTGTCGGCGTTGCGTGTATTGTTGACCTGTTGTGGTCGAGAGGGAATAGAGCCTCTTTAGACTGCGATTATAAACGAGAGAGAGAGAGAGAGAACGCGGCAGGCTATATGGAGAGCAAAGGAGAATGTCGGCGAAGCAGAATGGCGAAGGAGCAGAATGAAGTACTTTTGGCCCGTACGGTAGGGGGAAGTGGGGACGGGATGGTAAGGTACATTTGAGTGCTCATACACTAACAACAGTCGCTGCTTGCTTTTCGGTCTCCGATGGTCATATATGCCCGCCTCTGCGCTAACAGCAGGGACAGCCCCTGCGGACATTAATGCTCCTGATCGCCGCATCGATTTATCGAACTGCTACGGTCAGGACTCCCGTTCGGGACCCGTTGAGAGCTGCTCGCTGCCCGGAGCAGGGGGGGGGACATCACGATGAGGTATCGGGGGTGCTCGCACCCCGTTTCCGTGGTTACCATGGTCAACAAGTGGTGGCTGCTCTCCACTTAACGCATGAAGAGGACATGGTAGTACTAGCGGCTATACTCGTAGTAGACTATATATAAGCCTTGAACTCCGTTTCTTTACCGTTGTTAATTCAGTGTTCTCTTTTTCAAATAACCGTGATATATAAATATATATAGATATTATTTGAGGGCTATGATATTATATGCTAGAGTGCGTAGCACTGAAACATGGAGCACTTGGCATCGACTAACTAATCAACGACTTTTACCGATTTTCTCTCTCTCTTATACACGTGATCTGGGCGTGTACATTACTCCTGCTCTTGATTTTAGCCCCCAAACTACCAAGGTTATGAAGGCATCATTGCGCCTTGTTAATACCATCTTCCGCTGCTTCATTCTATCGACCTCTGATGTGTACATTCGCCTTTATAACTATCTTTTTCTTCATAAACTCAAATATTGTTCTCCTGTCTGAGAGTCTAATTTGACTTAATATAGAAAGTTAGTGGAAGTCCAAGACACGGTTCAGGTACCCTCAGCATGTCAACTGATGTTGTTCCCACTATAGACTTACTTTTCAAGCAAAGCATCACATATGCTCTACATGAACTAACAAGATGTATTTTGTTAGAACACTTTTTAGATATAAGCGAAGGAAGCTTCCAATAAGCGAAGGAGATGGCAATCCATCACTTCAGAAGTCGTGGCCCCTTTTGATTTCGTAAACGGGTTGTTTACTGCGGGGTATCAAACGGGCGCATGTAAATTAAAATTGTACCCGCCTATTTGGCGATTCATCATGTTCTCCTTGCAGGAGTACGCCTACAGGAATACATAAGGCATCCGTCTGGAGTCTCCCAGCTGCCGGAAAAAAATGTGTTTCGCCTTAAGCAGGTATACATTTTTATTTTAATGGAACTATCTGTCTACCACGCATCGCCGGAAGCCGCGTTATCGCTGCTTTTATCAAGTCTCTGATGATCCCTGAATCTCTGATGATTGGCGCACCTCAGAAATTTTGCGAAGACAAAGGGTTTCAAAAATATGCAAATTGGATTGACAGGGTGCTCACCGTGAGCTCCGACACTAAGGTCTACGCGACATATAATGCATAGCTGTTCTCACCACTTAATTACAGTGGTGAGTTTCCACGACGTAACGTTCCCTCGTGTGTCTGCAGATATTGTAGAGCGGCTTGCAAGAGGTAGCCCGCCATGCCGAATGCTTAATTTGACCAAGTGTACAAGTATTTAGACTTTTGAAAGTGCAATAATAAATATCCACCGATATCAGCAACCGTGATGCTGAGCAAAAATGACATGTACCACATTTATTCAATTACTTATACCACGTTATTTCTACTGCATACCTCGCCTCTTGGAAATATTAAGAAGCGCATTTGAAGTCAAGGACATTCTAAGCTGAAACCTCATCGCAATAAAGAACGCCTAATCATTGTGTTCAAGAAACCGTCAGGCGGGTTACAGGAGCACGGCGATTCCATCCTTATTTAGTTTAAATGTAGATCTAGCGCTCTGTTGTGTGAATTTAGTAAATTATGTTCAATCATCACGAAAAACGGCAATATAGCGCTAAGAAAATGCACAACGCACAGTTTTTGCGGAAGACCACTAACTTAGAATAAATAGAGAACGCTTGAAATTTGTGAATGGCTTTTGTTGGGGGCACAGCTGCTTTTCAATCGACGTTTGTATCTGCATGTAGTGTGGAGGGGGTAACTTACAACGACGAACGAAAAGCGACAGCATCAGCATCCAGAATGAAATATATCCAAGCTGCGAAACCAGGGGGTGGTGCGCGACTAGTTGTGTATTAAAGCTCTGTAAGCTACCAAGATACGGTATATATATATATATATAGATAGGGTTGATGCAAAAGTTCTTGCCATGTTTAGCCTAAAGCGAAAACACGAATTTGCAAAAACATGCGGTCTATTTTAATTCTCAGTATTGTCGCTCCTCTTTCAATAACGCCTCGCTAACGGTTAATTACCTTTTCGATACCCTTTTTTTGTAAACGTTTGGTTTACTTGAGACGAATAAGTGCTGTATCTCAGTTTGGACGTCCTCCACAGACTTCAATTTCTTCAGTCAAGCAGTTTTGGAGAAACCGGAATAAGTGACAGTCTGAAGATGCAGAGTCGGAGAACATGCTGAGCGCTCGATAAGCTCCCAGCCCAAGTCACGCCTTGCCTGTTTGCGAGGTGTGAGCGCGCTTGGACGATTTTTTCTTGAACTCGTTAGACTTGCTGGCACGAGGCATCCGTGTTATGAACGCTTTGCCGAGGTTGAGTCTGGGAACCGCTTTCGTCCTCGGACCAGAAAGTTTGTCCTCTTACATTATCGTAGAAGGCCCGTTTTTCATTGCAGGTTACCGTTGACGACCCACGAAACGAAGCTTGGCGGTGACGATTAAGGAAAGAAGTACTAATTTGTTGAAGTCACCCTTGATCAACTTTAACTTTTATCACCAGTTTTCGAGTGATAACCGGTGATAATTCGCAACGTCCGAGCTTCCTGACAATCAAGCTACTTAGTCAACTTCAACCACATATCATTTCCCGCGTTATTTTCTCCATTATTCTGCGAGTTTTTGAGTGGTAGCTGGTTTGTTTTGTCTTTAAGCGCAGAAACGTCCTATTCCGGTGAAGAGCTCGGCCGGACCTTGATATAACGTCAAGGTTAAAAATTCGACAACGGAACTTGGCAAACCGTTTTCGATTAAGTTTTGTGTCTAACTAGTGCGTCAGCCATTTTGTTCGGTGCATGACTGCCTACAAAAGATGCATAAGCAGGTATTTGTAGTAGAGAAAAGTATAGCGGCGTGGTCTTGGTAACTAATGCGGGAGTCCTGGTTGTCATCTATCGGTGTGTAGCTGGTTCGATCCATGCAATTTCCTCTGAGCGATGCTCACTGAGAACAGGTAATCAACCATAACACTGAAACCCAACGACCATACTGCTGCCACAAAGACTGTTGGAGAAAATCTCATCATGTACGCGTATAGTGCCGCCCTATGTGCCCCTCATATTGAAGGGTCACATGTGTGCTTGTTAATCAGTCAGTTTTGAAACCAAATTCTCCTATTTCCTCGCCTCAACATCATTGCAGGCAATTGGCCAGTTTACCACCGGCTGTTATACCCCATAGTACTAGAGCTTGTCCACGCAGGAAAAGGAAATGTGTCGGTCGACTTTGTAGGGCTTGTATACGGTCATAATCTGGTGACCGCTAACGTCCGTCTTTTCTTAATACGGGAGTCCGACGGCTTAAGGTTTTCATATATACAGGTAGTTCAACAAGTTCTTAAAATGAAAACCAAGAATTTTCCAAATCTTGTTTTTAATTTTTTCTCATTCGATATACTCCCCGAGAAGCTCAATACACTTTTCCCACCGAGATTTCAGAGCATTTATACCTCTTGAGTAGAATTCCGCGTCTTTAGACTGAAAATAAGCATTGACAGCAGCCTTAACCTCTTCATTGCTGGGAAAAGTTTTCCACCGAGACTATTCTTCAAATGTTCGAAGAGGGAATAATCAGAGGGGGCCAGGTCTGGAGAATAGAAAGGTTGTTCAATAAGTTCAAACCTCAGTTGGGCCAGTTTTGCCGATGCTTGCCGAGACTTGTGTGCATGAGCATTGTCCTGGTGAAACAGGACAACCTTCTTCTGCAAAGCGGGCCGTTTCACAATGAGTTCTTGCTTCAAGCAGTCCAACAGTCTTGCATAATATTCTCCCGTGATCGTTTTACCGCTCTCAAGGTAGTCGATCAGAATTATTCCACGTTGGTCCCAAAAAACCGTAGCCATCATCTTTCTGGTCGATGCCGTTGTCCGCACCCTCTTCGGAGGTCCTTCACCAGGTGCACACCATTGGCGAGATGCTCCTTGGGTCGCGGGAGTGTAGTGATGGACCCAGCTTTCATCGACGGTCACGAATCTACGCCAAAAATCCGACGCATTTTTCGACATCTTGGCCAAATTTCGCCGTGAAGCCGAAACACGCGCGTCTTTTTGGCCTCGGTTGAGCAAATGCAGCACCCATTTTGCTCTGAGCTTTTTCATCTTCAAGTTCTCGTGCAGGATGAAATGCACACTACCTAAACTGATCCCCAAGGACTCCGCTATCTCCCTAATGTTCACTCGCTTATCTACGGCAACGATTTTCCGCACTTTTTCCACGCTTTCCTCATCAGTTGCCGTTTTTGGGCGTCCTGAACGTAGTTCATCCTCGGTGCTCCTGCGACCTCTTTTTAACTCATTAATCCAGTTGGAAACAGTGGCAAAACATGGCGCAGAGTCACCGTACACCTCGCCTAACTCAGTTTTCACTTGGGTCGCATTCCAACCTTTGAAATAAAAATGCTTGAGAACCACTCGAAACTATTTTTTTCTCAATTTTTCAAAATCACGCCAATACGTTGCACGGGATAAGCGATCAAACGAAATCGCAACGGCCAATCAGCATAATATTTTGACTGCTAGCAGTCGAAAAGTTGCCGTTTCCAATAGCGGCGAAAGCGCGCCAAAATTCGAATTCTGAGAAGCCCATTTTAAAAACCTGTTGAACTACCTGTATATACATATATATATATATATATATATATATAACCAACTCAATTCGTCCCTATAGTGAACGTTGTTTACCACAATTAGAAACAGTCAGTCAAGTTGTAGTAACTCCAACTTAGTTGAATAAGATTATCAAAAGGTGTCATTTGCTATCCTGGCTTCATGCCCGATTGACATGCATCTCTCATACAGGTTCGACTACAAAAACGTAAACTACGAGCTTATGCAGTGAAACTTGCATTTAGCAAATTGAGGATGTCTTCTTCCAGAGCTGTACGTCAATGAAAGATAAAACCAATGTAAATGAAGTGGTTTAAGTATGTGTTTACTGATAGAGTCATGTATAGCCAGAAAGAACACTGGAATGGGGTCGATAAACATCCATCTACGTAAAATCCACAGCCCGAAACAGTCTCTAAGCCGTCGAAAATAGTCTATATAAAAAAAAATTGCCAGATTTTTTTTGACGCCATTTCTCGACGCCAATGAATACTGAGCGAAACTGCAATCATTCGCAGCAAGGACTCGACAGTGGTGTCAAGCTAACGCGAGGTTAAAAATTATGATCCACGACACACTTTCATCCATCAAACAAAATGATGGAACGTCTGCAACGGATGATATGGAGAAGACAGGGATTGTACGAGAATTCTTTAGTCACACTTATCCGAGTGACGAGGAGTTATAACAAGCTAAATGAGGATACAAAAAGCAGTTCAATCCAAAGATTTACGTTGTAGAGATATAACGTGCAGGTTCATTAGCTAATCCAGTCCTAGACCTTAGCATTTGTTGTGTATTATCAACTAAGATACCTTATGTTTGGGTGTAGTTGTAGTTGGCTGTTCAAGTCAAACTGTTCAGTCATAGTGGAAAGGCCTCACGAAAGGCCGGTGACCCTTCGTTGCTTCATTTTAGTCAAGAATATAGCCCATTTCGGTGGATTAAATCATGCTTATAATATTTCAGCCAACATAATCGAGAAGTAGCTTCATTTCTTAGGCATACGTGGGCACGTCTTTCGAAGCTGTTCACAAACCTTCTTCACTATCACTAGCTTTTTCATGTTGCGCCATCAAGGCGGTCGTCAGTTACTATGGCACTACCCAGTTTCAGAATTCCGATTACTAGATACGTTACGATTACTAGATAGCAGAATACTTAGCTAACTACAACTACAGTCGGGGGACGAACACACGACTGGTTTTCAGCGAGTTGGAGCCCCACACAATCGGCTTAGTTAGTACTCTAAAAAAGGGCAAATTTAGCCAACTTAGTTGCTGCGCCAGCCCCAGTCCACTGGGGCTTCCTCTATGCGAAACGGAGGGTGAGAATAGTATGATTCGGGGCTTTGTGCCGAGCCCGCTTGGCTACCGGGGTCGCGACCTTCACGACTCCGCTGTCGAAGGCGGGCCCGCGCGTGCACGTGACTGTGAACTTCAAGAACTTCGAACTTACGAGCAACATCTGAGCAGCAGTCTTGTTGTCTTGTTCTATGTTACCTTTTACATGTCCTACTACGGTCACGCCATTGCGCCACGTGTCGGTCGTACTGAATAGCTGAGCCGCCTTCATTTCGACCCACGAGCGCGCAAATATTCGCGGCTCTCTCACTGTTAAACTCAAGGCGTTTCGAAGCGATGCGCAGCAACTGCCTATCTCAACCTATATGGATCGGGGTATGCATTGGTCCGTTTCGGAGATGCCCTGCCTTAATTCGGCTTTTGTCTGTCACGTTACTTTCGCAGGCGGTAATTTGTTGTATGCGCAACTATACATAGCTTAAAGAGAAGGTTCGGGGTAAGCAGGTTCCGCTCCTTTTGTAGTTACATACTCCCCATGCAGATACAAATATATATATATATATATATATATATACATATATATATAATTGATTTCCTGGAAGTTATTTCTCATCATATTTATTTCACTCATATTGAGTATGCATATAACCATTATACAAATTATACAATTGTACAATCAGCTGCTCGCGGCATGTTATTCAGGAGAGGCAGTGCAGTGATCTCTTTGCAAAGGCCTGATTTTGCCTGAAGTGCGAAGCAGAAGAAATGCTGTGCTTCGTTTTGGACGTCTTCAAGAAACTTGAAGATTTTTTAGTTCACGAGTTTTGCAGAGACCGCAGTAAGTAATAGTCTGAAAGTTCAAGGTCGGGCGAGTATGATGGGTACCCAATAAATTCCCAGGTCGGGGCTTAAAATTTTAAGTCTTGTGTTTTTCATATGGAGTCGCGCGTTCTCTTAGTAAAGGATAATCCTTTTCCTGTTCACTAGTTGTGTACGCGCTTGGATAGATGGGACTTGCTTGGGAGTCTTGAACTCGTTTGAGTTATTGGCAGCAGAACTTCATCAGGTTAATCGTCTGGTTAGAAGAAGTTACGAGTGAACGATATCCGGGTCGTCTTAAACAACCTTTTTAATTTACTACTTCAATTCTAGGTCCGGGTCAATCGGACCTTGGCTCATTGTCTTTTCTTTTCAAATTTTCATGACGGCATTTGGCAAACAAGTTTCGGCCGGTACGTCCGTTGGACTAGGTCGTCTCAGAAGAAGACGGAGACGCCTCGACAGGCTAAAGCAGCGTTCTCGGAACTCGTACGGCAAAACAATCCAAAAATTACATTTAGAATTTCTCTGCCTTCTAAGAAAACCACTAAGCTATTGGCGCCAAAACGGCAATCACTTTTGCGTGCATCTAATATATATGTGTGTGTGCTTATAAAGTGCATAAAATACTAACCACGGAGGCGTTCTTGCTCACGATCATTAATGGCCACACGATTTGTGCGGTCGCCCGCCCATTTGTCACGCCATCCATATGAGTATTATCATTATGTTCATTACCGGTAATAAATCATGCGAACGTAGACCAACAACCTCCATTTTGGAAACTTTTCCTTATTTTTGCTTCCGCATGCCGACCTACTGACTACCTTTGTTATGTGTTTTCCTTTGTACTGCAATTGCGTTATGTGAGTTACGGCTACGACACTGGCTGGCCTCTAACGTAGGTATGCAGAGTTTCAGCAAAATTAAGTTGTGAACACGTTATTCGTAATGACGTAAATGCACACATGTATCGGCACTATTGCGGCGACACATTGTGTTGCGACCGACATGAAAACAATGGTGTCATCAACGGCGGAAGAGTACCTTCTTTTTGAAGTATGAGGTCTTAATCGCAATTACAACAGCGCCAACAAAAATACTTTTGCCGAATTTTGAGATGCCGTTCACCATATTAGTTGCATTACAGTTAGTGTTAACATTAATAATAAGTATTAAGATTGAAATGTAGTCAGATCAGTTATTGCTAGATGTAACAGTACTTAATAACTGATCTGCTAATGCTACATGCAAAATATGCTAATATAAACAACAATATCTATGCATGCATGTATGCTTCAATATATAAATATATATATTGCTACATTTAAATAATGATGATATATATATATATATATATTGCTACACGTAAATAAATTATGATATATATATATATATATATATATATATATATGGCACAAGTATTCGGCAATGAGAAAGTTGTGCCCGAGTGAGGGTAACAAACAAATTCAAAGTAGATTTCATCAAAAGAAAAAGAGACGAGGGACCACGACCTGCTGTCGTATTATAGAGCAGTCGTCATACATCAGTCTTGTGTCCTGACTCGAGCCTTCGGTTCGAAGGCTCGGAGGTTGCAAGGTAGAATAGGGCGAGCGAGAGAGAGAGATATATTATAGATAGAGGGCGAGAGAGAGACAGACAGAGAGGTATTATAGATAGAGGGCGAGAGAGAGAGAGGTATTATAGATAGAGGGCGAGAGAGAGAAGGAGATCAAGAGAAATATAGGAAACACGAGAGGGAGAGACAGACACAACGCTCGGCGCTTCGCTCGATAGTCCAAATATGATCTCAGGGTATTGATCTCAAATGTCCATTAACATTGCTGGCCCTCTGGTTCTATCTTACTTTTAGGGACGCCTTGGGGTCGGCGGGCCGGGGGGGGGGGGGGTGGCGAGGAGAAGGAATAAGAGTAGTACTGTGGTACATCGGGGCGACCGTGGGAGGTTGCTAAAGCCCGCTGAAGGACTGGCTGCTAGTGGAGATAGTCAGGTAAGCGGCGCTGCGTCCCTTATCATTTACGGGGAAGTGGGAAGAACAGGGGCCTGCTTTATTGGCCGGCTATAAATGCCTCAGAGTCGATCGACGGTCAACATTTGAGTTCGTCGGTTAGAGCGGGCATGGTCGTCGGTAGTCGGTGGTCGTCATCAGCGCAGACCTCGTTATGGCTCCGACTGTGTAACGACCACGACACGGAGACCTCCGGGACCGTCGCCAGCACCAACTATCAGACCACTATTACCACTACCCTCACCACATCCTCAGCATCGTATTAGCACTTCAGGAAAGCGAATCGTCAAGATCACCATCAAGTGCGTGTTCTTCAGCGATGTTGTGGTGCGAATGTTGGCATCCCTGGTCCATGTCCACGCTCTCCGCCTTCTTTCTTCCTCCTCCTTTTCCTGGTTTTCTTCTTTGCCCTCTTTTTCTTCTTGTTGCATTTCGTTCTCGAGAGTTGTCCTCAAGTCGGTGGCAGCTACGTAGCGTACGTCTTGTACCCCGTGGCGCCCAGTTAGATGACTCGTGGGGAACTCGTTTGTCACCATCAACCGAGCGACGCCACACAGCTGAAGCAACAGCAGCTGCGTAAGCGGTTGCAACAAGAACCAGTAGATGCATGAGGTGTTTATCATGCGCATCCAGCGCAGTGTGGAATCGCAACATTGGTGGATGTGCTCGTCGGCGTCTCGTCACGTGATTTCGATAGCAAACTACACGTCATTGACTGTCTGTGGGGGGGGGGGGTAGGTTTTAGACCACTTGCTGTAGGCAGCTCCTTGCCCAGCACGCGAGGGAGTCCCGGCCCCGGCCCTTAACCCCTACCGGAACTACCGGCCATTTCATGTAGACCGGGGTCAGCGTCTTGCTACCTCGGGTTAATGGGCAACGTGGAATTTGCCCTTTAGATCGCAAACAGCTTTTTACTGCGCCTGATATTCGGGTTTTAACCAAAGATTGAAAACCCCTTTACATTTCTTACAAGGCACCTGCTGGTTGTACGGCCGTATGGCAAAGGCGAAAGATTGTTCTCCCTTCATGTTTTCGCCTATGTTTGTGCAGTTCTTGAGAGAGCATCAAGCACACGTAGTAACGTTTGTTATTTGTCGCTACATAAAAGGTCATATACGCATAAACTGCGTATCAGGGCGTACCGAGTCAGCGTCCCAATACCAACTTGCCCTACTAACACAATTGCTGGGGTTTAATTTAAACCTGATTCTTGGCTCTCCAGAGGACCCTAGCAGTTGCTTCTCATTCGTCATTAACCAACTATTCCATCTGCATGCGTCTATTGTTCGGTACCTGAAGATCTACCTGTCAGTCAATCGCGTTACCTATAATCTATAATTATATGGACAAAAAGAACGCTATTGTAATTGCAAATATTTTGACACATTTGAATCTAAAGTCGTTCACTTTTAGCAATGGTGATTCAGCATTACGCCGAATAAGGTAAGTAAGGTTAGAATTATTCTGAGATCTGCTTACGTTTATCTTTTTTAAACACGTTCTAAACAAGTCTCTTGCGTTGGATGCACGTGTTTTAGATGTTTTTCTTAACATTTTAACTACTGCATGCAACCGTTTTTCTGTCCCCTTACTGCATATCTCTAAGTAACACGAGCTTTATAGGCACTCCAGCATGAAAACATGGCATAGTGTATGCTATGTTGTTACTCTATGTATTATTTAAGCAACACGTACTATAACTACCTGCACAACTTACGATACGCAAGCTCACCGTGTGCACGTGTGACAAATGTGACTTAACTTTTAGTCTTAGAGTGAATGCTGTGGTTTTTGTTGTTGTCGTTGCAGTGACTGATACTACACTTGCTGTTTATTCTGCTGTAAATGACGAGTATTAGCAGAAGGTGGACATTCGCCTGTGGCGCATTCGTGCTCCAATGGCCGATGGACCGACCGCACAGAGTGCGCTGACAACGGCCTCGAAGACCTTGATAACGTTGCTACTTGTTCGTGCTTCGTGCCGGAATTTCTTAAACTCGACCTACCGCCTGCCGATCGGCCTGCAGTACGCGTCGCCACTGATTCACTCTAGATCACATTTACCCTGTAGATCCGAATTTATGTGCTGTTGTATGATGCGAACCGGGCAACCGGCCAACGTAAATTCGGTTCTAGAGAGGTCGCTGTGAGATATGACAAGCTACTACGAACGGTCTGGCTCGAGCCTTCAACCCGCGGTGACCCGCGACAACAACAAATGCAGCCGCAGCAGCAGCAGTTAAACTAACGCGATGCTGCACTGCACACACCAGGTGGGTTAATTCGTGCGAGGTTTCCGAGTGCACCCGATTTCGCCTTAATTCGTGAACGGTCTGTAATGTACCCCTTGGGGCAGCTTGATTATAGAGCCCGTGATACATGTAGCACCGCGGCTGTATGGCCGATACTAGCCCTTTATGGCACCTCGTCGACAACTTCTTCTGAACTTTCTGCTCCTAAACCTTGCTCGCTCTCCTAGAAGTGAATGTGGAACTATAGAACCCCCATCATCATCATTGCCACTGTCACCAGCATTATCGCCAGCATGGTTTGATCACATAGCCGTAACCTTCATTTAACCTCTGCATGCCCTAATTCATTAACGCGTGGAAAATTCGTAGTTGCTATCGTTGTAATAGTGAATGAGTAAATGTTATTTTGAGCTAGCACTTATAACGTGGCCTGTCGTGTAGCGCTATTAGTATCAACTGAAAGCGTCGGCAATGGTGCGCATCTAAAACAATATTCGCGAAGTCCATGCAATGAGTAACATCAAAACAGCATAAAAACCCTACAGCATTGCGCTACATATACTGGAATGCTGACGGGTTTCCCGAGGTACTACGCAGCAGCTATAATGCAATAATGGTGCGGACGACTCCGGCTTATGTACGAGATTACTTTGACTTACTTTGATTTTCTATCAACCGTCCTCCCCCAAATAAACCTTAACTAAAAATGTCTACGGTCATGCCGAGGCGAGTCACATAGGGTCAGAGTCTGAGGGGCCGGCTGTAATTCTGAAAGCTTTGATTGCTTGAAAAAATTGGAATCAGGCTTTCATCTTAGAGGAAAGCTAGTTTTTTCAACTTGTAGCGTCAGTGTACACATCACATGTAGGGCATAATGGAATGGTCGTCAAGTGCTCAGAGGCCTGTAAAGAATGGGCTTTATCTATAATGCAGAGGCGTTTTTCTTCCACCCATTTTGCTAACAACCAAATATCTAAGAACGAACTTAATCTATATTGCAGATGCGTTTTTCTGGCACCCATTATACCATCAGCCAAACATCTAGCTTCTAAAGAAACTTGTAATTCTTCTAGGACTACTAAAGGCCCTCTTAAAGTTCTTATAAAAACGGCCCGGTCGCCTCTCCTCAAAGTGCTTTCGAAATTTATATCAGGTCAAGCATATGTGTGCGAAACTTCTCGTGCTCCAAAGGGGAATGCTTATGCTCCTCACTTCACCAAGAGATATGCTAAAATACCTATATATATATATATATATATATATATATATATATATATATATATGAGCAAAACCATTTCAGTCACCATTCTAATGATAGAGTACTATGTTTTCTCAAACCCACGCGACCGAATGCGACGGCCAACAGTAGTGATTTCGCGCAGCCGTGTCTGGCGTACATCCTTTAAGGGGGCGAAATGACAGGTTAACGTGTTTTTGTGTCCTTACTAATTTGAAAAAGCGTATACCGCTTCGGAACACTCACAGGGTAATCAAGTATTGTACTCGGACAATTCACCGTATCGTCGATTCCAACAACGTTATAGAATCATCTAAGGCAAAGAAGAGTCCGTTCTTCCCCCTAATACTATCTTTAGCATTGTCGCTGATTCTCTACTAATGGCTAACACTGCCATTACAAACACTGGACACTGTGCATGTCGTCATTTAGCGGGTCCGCGAGCCAGTACCTGCAAACTTAGATCGAATGCTGGCAATCAATCCAATCAGTGGTTGAATTTTGTTTCTACGAGCAGGCGCAAATAGATCGGAAGACGAGAGTTCTCCACGAGAGTGGTGAGCGGACTGCGAAGCGGTTGCGCGGCTGCTTGGTAGGATGGTGTTAACACGCTGACACCCACAATCAGCACACGGGTTTAGTAAAAGTACACATGGCCGTTTATTAAAATTCACTAAAACCTCCGCCTACGGGCCAGCCGTCAAATACAATGTCAGCTAGCCGGTAGTGACCCGTACAGTGGCCGCTCATGTTCATTCAATACGCACCACCATTTCACGCCTTTACACGCCTTACACTGACGTCTCATCAAACGATTACAATCCGTACTGACTGAACTCGACACATGTAGGAAAATTGTATTACTGTAACATACACATCAATATACTACCATACGCTCACACACAGACAGACAAACACATACACTCACACATACGCACACACGTCGTGTCCCACGTGTTCACGGGTTTAAGAACAGTCCGTATAGTAATACTTACGTTGATATAATTAAGTAATAGTGGTCGTGAGATTAACAGCAATTCATGATCATATTCAGAATAACTAAATTGATTCTTACACCTATGCTAGAGGATAACACTTTTACGACCAACGTAAGCTTCTTACCCCAAGCAATCGCAACTAGACAGACGTCAATTTGCTCGTTGTCCTAAATTGTCTTAGAATCATCCTACGTACCGCAGCAACATTGTGCAAATGTTCGATATGGTCTTCGTTCAATCCGCTATCCGCATCCGAATACACCTACAGGTAGGTACTTGAATGATATATATCTATATATACACATATATATTGTAGACGCAGATATATATATATATATATATATATATATATATATATATATATATATATATATATATATATATATATATATATATATATATATATATATGAAATCCGTATCGAGAACTGAAATTTTAATGTTCCCGATTTGAAGAGTGAGAGTCGCCATTTGATGACCGGCATTACCGGTGTCATGTAGTTCATTTAAAACTGAAACAAAAAAAAATCGCATTCAGTCAGTGCAATGAAGCATCACACACTCCACTGAAACGTTTTTCGTTTCAACGTTAGTAAAACTGGCTTGCAAACGACTGCAATAACAATAATAGAACGTACGATGGTATACTAATAATTCATTCATTTATATTAAATTTTCTTTTGGTATGAATTATATGTATATATTACATTGCACTTTAATAAGTCTATGAGCCCTTGCGCGTCAGTCCGGTAAGCCATATATATATGTATATATGAATATATATATATGGCTTACCGGACTAACACGCAAGATCTAAATATATATATATATATATATATATATATATATATATATATATATATATATATATAGAATCAAATACCAAAGGTCCGGCGCTGACTATCATGTCTTATAGTGATATCAGGCACTTAGCAGACCACGTAATTTACACATATAATAATCACAAGGATCATGAAATCTAGTGTAGCGATGTAGCATTATCCATCATAAAACGTTCTGTTGGATACTTTTGGAGCTTCCCGCATCTTCCACTCAAATCTACTACGGAATCCGAGCAATGATAGTGTTGGTAAAAGTTTAATTAGATCCCCAATAAATGGCGTAGTTCTGCACGAAGTACGGCGTAGTTCAATTTGTCTGAGTTCTTAAGCGCAGCACCAAACGGAACTTCATGGCTTTAGTCTTCTCTACATAAATAATCAACCTATTATGCCCGTTGAAGAAATCCCACACAAGTAGATAATTGTTGAACCCAGAGATAATGTTCCTGGATGAGTTCTGGTGGATCGCTGAACAAGACCGAGAATAAGCCGGGACTGAAATTATCGCCTCACAGGGTTAATCCTGTTGTTTGCAGGAACGGTTGGTGTTTACAGACACCGTAATTTAGAACGAGAAAGTTTGCTTTCAGAAGAGCCAATATGAGTCCTATAATTCAATAGGCATTCTGACCAGGTTCCTAGGAGTTCTCCCGTTGTTATGCATGTGACCAGAGCCGGTATCATTAGAACTACCATGCTGATGTGATCATTCCGAACAAGATGGAAGCAAACGCTTTGTTATTCTTTAGCACCTCTGCAAAGCCTTGAACCCCCCCCCCCCCAGTGAAAAGGGAACATCTAGCCGTTCGAATAGAGCACGCGCACGTTCCCCTGGTAGCTCACAAGAAGAGTATCATGCGGCACACTGCCCGTCGTCTTAGAGGCTTCATGTAATGCTGCCGCAGAAGAACCTTGGAACCCTTGGAGGATAGCTATGGAGCAATCAGGAAAGATAGGATTGCTTTTCCGAGCACAGTGCGGTTCAAGGGCAGCCCTTCTGACCATATTGTCCTTCTCGTCTACAACGAACACTGTTTGATTTTAAATGCATCACTTCATCATCATGCAAATCAGTTGGTGACAAAATCGACGGCGTCGGCAATAAAAGCTCCTTATTTAAGGCCGTTGTTTGGAGAGTATCAGAGCCTGAATTGCATCAGGTGGAACTCGGTAGCAATATTCATCAAAGCATGGAGGAGAACGCCTCCTTCTCGCAGATGAGCGGCGGACCAACATCGCTGAGGATTCTACAAAACTCAGAGTCCTGCATCCGCAAAAGACGACTAAGGTGCCAGTTGCAGAGCTCCGTGAGCAGCTTGGCTATGTCGATGCATTTTCCGAGCTCAAAGCGCCTCGAACTTACTGCGACGTTCTCGTGCTCATTTAGTTTGAGTTGGCCCATTTGGAAACACAATTCCAATCACTGCACTAACTCAAAGGAATAGCGGAACTGCTCGTCAGATATAGTATCGTGGTGTTGACAGGAGCGGGAGCCATCACCTCTAACCGCAGCAGGAGCAGCAGCCCGCACAACCACCACGTTATTCTAAGCCCGGCGTAGCCTGATATGTCTACGGTAGACGCATGCAGGTGGGCATGATACCTACAGAGCACTACAAGCGAAAGACAGCCGCCATTTGTTTCGCCATGTTAGCAACAATGAAGACATTACATAGTCCACAACATACCGTTTAGACTAGTGAGGTGTGATGCAGCGCGTCGCTCCATTGTCCTGCTTCCCCCTTCTCTCACTCCCGAACATCTTCACTTCTGCCATTGTTGCAATTAGCGTTCTCGCAGTCGTCATCGTTGTTATGTCCAGTTGTGTAAAACACGTAATCGGTACCCGCGCCAATACTGCGATCTACAGTAGACGCAATCGAAAGATGCCGTTCGTCTCTCACTACAATCCATCAGTTCTTCAGAGTCGCCAGCTAGTCTCGGTGCAAAGTACGTCTTGAGGATTCACACTGGCCGTTCGCGCGGGGTCGTGAGGTGCGAGCTCGTCGCCCGTCGATGTCTTCTTCTCGGGGCTCGCGTTCATCTTTGTGGAGTCCTTGGTTTGTTTCGCGGTTGGCTTCAATGTTTCGCTTTTATTCTTCTTATTCGCCTGCTGCTCAATCTCCAGTAGATGCTCACGAGACACGAACGACGAAAACGAATCGAATCCGTCGGACAATGTCCCGACATCGTCTTTGGTAGGCGATATTATCGAGGAGTTCATCTCGTAGATGGTGCCAACGTTGTTATTTGTAGAGACCTCATGTTGCTTGCCTAAGAAACAGAGAGAGGGTGGGGGGGGGAGAGAGACCAAGAAGACAGAGAAGGACGGACCACAATCAAAGTACGTCCAAACAACAACAACAATAACAACAACACAATCCGTTAGTAGATCGAATATGACTAACATACGTCGTTGGCTAGTACACAGTAAGGGGCAATAGTTGTGGTGCTTAAGCGGTGCATGTTTGCTGCTAAACAGGGTGCGCTTATATCGTCTCAAAACAGAACGATGGGAGGACGTAAATTACGAGTAAACGTGCTGGGGTGCAGAGTGCAGATACACGCAACATGATACACACTCACTCACTTACGTACGACCGAACGTGTCTACGTATATTGTATTGTAGAGCCACAGGTACGTGGCACACCTGGCTTTCTCCCTGAATTGAACTGGCATACGCTATATCTAATATGTTATGCGGGTTAGATTCTATACCCTACGTTAGTAGTAGTAGTAGTAGTAGTAATTGACCGACGTAACAACTAAATAGGTCAGTATAGTGACGCTCCAAGAACAACAAAGCGAACACCAAAATTGGGGGTGGGGTAAGCTTTTTTTGTTTCATGTTGACGCGCAAAGGTAGACACGCACACTCGCACACACTCTAACACAGCCAGAACTCAGCCAGTGTTGCCAGCCCCCGATACTCGTCGTCTCCTCGAACTAATCCTTTCTCTCCGTAGCCGTTATCATCTTCTCGAATGTTGTGCTTCTGCGACATATGAGCTTCTATGACATAGAGCTACAAACTGTAACTAAACTACGCATGCGTTAGGCGTGAGCATAAGGCCCGAAATATAAGAAACGTTGATTCCCATCTATAGAGCAGCGAAGGCAATCAAATAAAATCTCAGCACGGCCGACTTGAGTCTGCGCGTCAAAAGGCGTCCTCCCGGATGCAGAGAGGCACCGGTTGGCCGGTAAAGAAGGATATAAACATAGTGAGGATGCTGCTAATAGAGTTAGGAGAGGCAAACAGGAGAGTAAATGTGAACGGAATAAGACAAAGTGCGAAAAAAAGAGTCACAGCAGTGGCACAGTGGCTGTAGAAGAAAAGGAAGCAACACCTGAAGAATACCTGAGCAGAAATAAACACACACCTTCCAGGGGGTAGTAATGAGATAGAGAGAGCGACTGAAGGTACATAGTGGAGGTCAAAGTTAGATGGGCTTTGAGCTTTCTCTGGCTTAAACGACGCGATTACCCGCGATCAAATATTCACGCCCATACATACACATCCACACACAACCACATCCACCCCTGCGTTGTTTCACAGCAGCACACAGCAAGCGGGACGCGGTATCGGAAATAGGACATAAGAAGGGCATCGATGTGATGTTGGCCCGATGCGACATACTCGTGGTCCGATGCTGCTGGGCCTGCTGATGTAGCTCCTAACGCTGCAATCGCTTCTGTAGACCTTCAGACTTCTGCAGACTGTCGTTCTTGTCGAAGTTATTGCGGTCCATGTTGATGTTGTTGTTGTTGCTGCTGCTGCAGCAGTTGTCGTATTAGCTATCGTTTACTGTTGGCGGGGCACTTTTTGTTGGCAGATGCAGTAATGTTATCATGTTCGTGGCCGCCGCTTCTGTTGCTGTTGTTGTACAAATTATGTACATTGGACCTTCGCCGGCTACAACCGAACAACTATGGACACGAAGAAAGTCTACGTGGCGTGGCAAAGGGAGATCGGACGACATGGAATAGCACGGCGCATTTGGCGTTTCACTCATTTGCTCCCCCTACACCCACCGTTCCCCTATTCCTACTTATTTGTTGTTGCTCTGTTTTGTTGTCGAGCTTTGTCGAGTTTGAGCTAAGTGAGGAGGGTAGTAGTAGTTGGTGTTGCCAGGTAACAGGTTTGAGCAGTCCAAATCAAGTCATAGTGGGTTGGCTCGGCGCAGACAGAGAGAGAGAGAGGCACATGACGGTCAAACCACCAGCCGTTCGGACGTAACGGACATGGAAGTTGGTCCTGGCCGTTGGTTTAACAGACGCGCGCATGTATAGAGCCCCTTGAATGTTGTATCCCACGTGTACCACCGCGGTACAACATTACCGCTCGCGTTAGTGGCCCCCTAGGGGCTAAAGACAAAACTAATTTGCACTAACATACACAAACCTCGTGCAGCCACAATAAAATAGTTCTGGCAATGGCACAACACAACGCACTAGTTGTGGGAGTATAATTCTACGTTTTAATCTCAGTATTACCACTGCCCGGTCATAGATCTTCTTTTGTTGCGCTCAATCTCATATTTCCCTCTCTATGTCTCTTTCCTGTTTCTTTATCTTTTTCGTCTTGAAAACACGTATAAAAGGCCTAGGACAGCCAGTCGTAGGAATGTCTGCACTTGATTCACACTACGCCTCACGCCTCGACATGTCTGCCTACTTTGCGCTTCTTGTCTATACAATGACAGGGTGAAGTTGGCCCACGGGTCTACGAAGGACGGCGGCGTTACTGCCATAAGGGGCCTGCGGGACTGTCTGCATGCAGCCGGCATCAATATAACAACAGATCGAACACAATCATGACCGATGATCTTGACAGCCCGGTTATGAGAGTCGCCAAGTCTCTCGACCTAGCAATAAAGGGAATGGCAGAAATTAACGCAGATACAGAGATAGGCTGGGGCAGAGATCAGCGACACCTCTGAAAAACTGTGACCCGCTAGCTTCCTGGGGGAGCGGGAGAAAGAGACCAAAGCTGCAAGAAGCAAATATCCCTAGGGCTGCCTTTGCTACTCGTAGGGGCCCCTCGCCAGCAGGGCCTGCGCGGGAACAGGGGAATTTGTCCCTGCGCTGCGCGGTGCTGCGGTCTTCCTAGTCGGAGGGGCCCCCATTTGCTTAGGCGGTCGGATGATTTCCCATGAGGGTACTCGTGTCCTGCCAGCAGAGGTCATTGCCGGCAGCAGCTGAGGCAGCTGTTGCTACGGTTGTTTCCGTTGCCGCCGCCGCCATCCCTGTTGTCACTGCTGATTCCGAGTGGTGGCCATTGTGCAGCGAAGGCGCTGACGAACGATCGGAGTCTGCGTTTGATGACGTTGCCGAAGGGCACGGCGAGATGAATGGCGAAGTTCGACCCGCTGCGAAGACACACAGAAACAGGAAATCGAAGCCCACAAAAAACATGACCTCGATTGAAGGAAAGAGCCAACGAACGAGCGAGCGAGCGATAGAGATACGTACAGAGGGAATATAGGAGTAGGAAAGACAGACACAGGAAGAAGGAGAGAGAGAGCAAGATACAGAGACGGAGGAACATCTCTGTAGAAGTTGTGCCCCTAAGCAGATTAGCACTGCTTGCAGATTAACAAGAAACATGGTACAGTAATGGTAAAATATGTCCTAATTACCATTAATAAATCATTGATTACCACAATTAATAAACTACCTCTGAAGCGATAGTAAGTGACAACATGAACGAAAATTCGAAGTATAAACTAAATATGCATATTAACAGGCATAACAACAACAACAACACTATCAATAACACATAGTAAAGGATGGCAACAGCTGTAATAGAAGCGACTCGGTTACGTAGCAATGAGATCAATAGAAGTCACCTTGCTCTACGGCTGCACTTGACGGAACAACACTCCAACGCCAAACGAAAGAAATAAACTCTACCGACAATAAGAAGACTCGCGTACACCATATCGATGCCAATACACCTAGCAACTCTTGAGTTGAAATTGCATTGTAGTCTCTACACTCATGAGCACGTCTCAAAACTCTCCATGCGAACGCGTTATTCACCACTTCGACATTAGTAACTTCCGGTGGAGTAATTGACACACCACCTGACTCATTCGTTTAAAAAGTTTCACGTCAACTCGCATTTGGTACTCGCTCACGTCTGGGAGTACGAGGTTCTCGCGTCTTACATTGCAACGCCATGCCACTCGTTTGACAAATTTATCCTGCACTCGCTGGAGCAGTTCTACGTCTTTTCTATAAAAAGGTGCCCACACGCGTGAACAGTATGTCCACTTTGGTACAACAAACGTATAATACAGTTTTATATATTGTATATTTTGTATTGCTAGGTCATGTCCGATAAACGCTCTAAGAATGAGATTGCAAAGGCGAGACGCAGATTTTAGAACTTCGGCGATATGAGATGTATACTTCATTTGACGATCAAATGTAATACCTAGGTCTTTGGATGTTTGGATGACACTTTAGGTATTCTATGATTGTTTTCAGTGATATCGAGAGACCAGGAATGATATCGAGAGACCAGGATGCATCATCCCGCAGCCCCAGCCATGCGCGCAGTGGGTTGCGCTGAACTCGGTACGGCGGGCTATAGTGGAACCTGGAAGTGGCCAAGACTTGTCCTTGCGCATCCCAGTAGCTGTTAATATACGTGAACTTAAGCTATTAATATCAAAGGCAAACGCGACTGGACACATGTACTCTGCGAGCTGCACGTTATATCTAGTTACATACGCACGTATTCTCGTTTAGTACTAGCTGTCAGCGTACCTGTGCCTTCCGATTCCGTATATAAACGAATCCTTTGAATCTAGACCTGGGCTAACTCTGCTCAAAGAGCAGACATACCCGAAAAGGGTAAACATCTTACACTGCAAAGAAAATACCTTGATTTGTTTTTGAGTTTACACCGATTCCTAAGGAGGCACTGGTACATACTAGCGGATATCCTAACTTTCTTAATTGATGAGATTTGTTTCCGCTAAAATAATAAGACACGATCAGTACTAAGTTGATAACCTCAGATATATATATATATATAATATATATATATATATATATATATATATAATACACTTAGTAATCTTATGTAAAAATTGTAATTTCCTCCCCTCCCCGTTCCATGGACAATTCTATTCGAATATTTAAATGAGTTCGACGACCCTTAGAAGATGGTTCATTTATCCCTTAATATGATTATATATATCTATAATATAATTATATATATATATATATTATATATATATACGAGTGTTATCCGCAAAGAACGCACCGCTAAGAACTCACCGGGCCAGATTGACACTGAGGACGCAGAGCAAGGTGAATTAATGGCTTCAGAAAAAACAGTAGAAAACGATAACCGCCATGAAGACGGGCTGACAAGACGCCACTAGACGTAGAGGCGTTAAGAAACGTAGGTAGAGCCAAAGACGAAACTGTTAAGGCATTTTGAAAGGCTGCCTTTTAGTCGTTTGAGTTATATATATATATATATATATATATATAATGCTCCGCATCGCTCAACGTTGGGAGTCAACCATGCCTTTGCGGAACCTCCCATTGAAAACACGTTAGGAGTCTCTTTATATTCTACTAATATCTTGGAGATACCGTAATAGTGAGATAATAATAATCCCGGCAGACCGGCGGAGAAGTTTCCATGAAATTGCACTACTTGACACTGCGGAAATTAAGTTACACTTTGTCTTCCGTCTTAAGATCGCGACGTTTAGTGACGAATCGTCAATTTCTGCTCTACCTTAATGGTACGTAGCTGCAAGCAAATCAACAGCTTGATTGATTGATTGATTTGTTCGCTTGATAAGTGTGTTTACACGTATCATTCATTTTATATCAGGGACGCATAACACTGCTGCTTATTTAGTCATTCTATCTTCAAGGATCCAAAAGAGTTTCTTCCGAAATATTCCATACGTGATCACTCATTTAGCTCTGCTACAAAAAAAACACATAATGCTGACTCCATAAGAACCGTGCGTGATCGTCATGAGGCTAAACAAATTGCGGCCAAAACAGATTAGAACTTTGAGATGATGTCCACTGCATAATAAAGACGACACACACTCTGAAAAGTGTGAATCAGGACATAACGACATAGCGTAGCCCCTGAAAAAGCCGCGCCAAACCTCACGTGGTCTAACGCCAATCGGTTATTGCTAAGAACCAATCAGAAAACACGGACAGCACCCACAACACCAAACGCAATAATACTTATAATAATAAAACAGCAAAAACGATGCAATGGAACACGGGTGGGTCAACACTGATCGCATTCCGCACCAACATCAATACATACAGCCAATTTGTACACATACTCGTATATATATATATATATATATATATATATATATATATATATATATATATATATATATTATTTTCACGTCTGGACACAAACAAAAATTGCATAACAAACAGGCGCACGCAAGATTACATGCATCATGCTTACCTCGTTGATCGACTCTTGTCAGTGCTCCCATACCCCTTCATTTAAATCACTTGGTCAAATCACTTGTGAGTAACGACGAGAATATCGGCTGATCTAAAAAAAGCCATAGTGATTCATAATCATCATCATTGTTGAGTTAATCTTAAGCATACAATCCCGATAACTATTCACCTACTACTACTTCTACTACTACTGCTGCTATGACTACTACTATTACGGACGAGAAGAGGCTTCCGTATCAACAGTTGCTTTGACAGGATAGTTTCTTTATTTGTGATCCATTTTGTCACCTCTGCAAATTTGTATCTGTGTCTATTTATGCGCCTTCTCTTCATCTGTCTGCGAGTTACAACACGTGCATATGACAAATCACTTATTAACAAGTGAATTACATGATGAGGTAATTATTCACGGTCGCAAAGACACTGCATCGAAAAAGGCAACAGGGAAATGAGAGTGAGAAGAAAGGGGGTTCAGCGGAAATGAGGAAAACAAACACAGAACGAAAAGAGGATAGGAGTATCTAAATACATGATTTTTACAATGCCCAATTTGTACACGTATTAACATACTGTACTGGTACTACTGTAGACGTATAGACATATAATATATACTATATAATATATATATATATATATATATATATATATATATATATATATATATATATATATATATATATATATATATATATAGGGCGTTCGAGGACTATTTCGAGTGCAATATAAGGAATTGTACAGCTCGTTAAAGCAAACATGTTTTTCCAATGGAACATGGCCACACCGAAATATTTTTTTCGGAGTGATAGTAATATTACTACAATTTGTGACACTGGTGTTGTTGCCCAACGTAGAATCATAAGATGTGCTATTACAAGACAACCAGTCCTTCTATACAGAAACATAAGCACATCGTTGTGTTTGTAAGAAAAGTCAGCTTCCTGCTGAAGAGCATATAGCGCCGACCAGAAGATGCGACATATAGCGCCGGCCAGAAGATAACGCACACCCTTTAGTCTGGGTAGTGTGGGACTTTCAAATCTACTAAAAACATGGTGATCCCCTAACCTATGTCGAAATTGAGGGCAGGCACAAATTATCTAGAGTGATTTATCTGATGGAGTAGGCATTTAAGCTTGCGCTCAATCTCGATTACTCCGCAATCACGGCTCGGATTGCCATACATTTGGTAAAAATGCTTGTCGTGCAATGCGCACTTGCCCAAATGTGTTGGTTCTGAGCTTTATGAATAATAGTAGGGTTATACTTTTGAGGCATTTTGTGTGAAAACGAATAAAATAACATCGTTTTTGCAAATTCTCTTCTAAACGACCATGTCGCAATGGCTCATTTTATGCTTCTGTGTTGGGCAACAACACCCGTGTCACAAATTGTAGTAATTTTACTCTCCCTCCGAAAAAAGACTTCTCAGAGACTATGTTCCATTGGAAAAATATATGCTTTAACGAGCTTCACAATTCCTTATATCGCTCCCGAGATAGTCCTGGATGACCCTGTAATACGCACACACACAATGCGATACAATGTGAGAATCTTCTACCTTCAGTCTTAGTCTACAGCGTCATATGCTGTATATACACAATTACGCAGCGCCGCCGTTTTGGGATCATCGCGAAACTCTTCGACGATGGCATTCACGTTTACAACATGCTCGATGCAACGTCCCGTCAAAGCCAGAAACAAATAATTTCAACTGTGCGCGATTTTTCGATTCAGACATTTAAGACTTACATATTTTAGATCGATTGATGTTGTCGTAGTTTTTGTTGCTACTATATTGCTTCATATATATATATATATATATATAATAACTACTGCAATTAAAAAACAGTCATCGAGAATAGGATGAGTAATCAAGTGCGGCCTGCTTTTCTGTTTAGTGATCGGCCTTATTTGGGCAGCATGGCCTGGTTAAGGACTATTAACTCGCATAGGAGGGGCGTCGTACAACGCCTAAAACAGGCGCTAGATTGTACCACCTGAATGGCTGAACCTGTTATGTTTGTAATATTGCTTAAGATGGGGCGGTGAAACCAGAGCCCACCCTTCTGGCCATCTCTCACGTCAAACACACGTCCAAGTCACAGCCCTGATAAAGCTGAGACTACAACTCTTGTCATTAAGGTTATGATTATTACTTTTGTTTTGCTACTTCGATAAGTACTCGTATTCGTTTTTTTAAAATAAACATCCGTGCTGCTGTTGCTGCGTATTTCACCTTATTGCTTAGTGCATCACGTCGCACTGTAAACGCACTGATTGTTCGTACGAGATCCAACAATACAGGCACACATTGGCCTGCCTCTATGAAGCTCTGTTCGTCCTTAAATTGGTTTTGTGTTGACGGTGTCATATGGTGCATCAGTGAGTAAAGTTTTCCCAGGATGAACGCACAATATGTATGACTTTGAGAAGGTCCAGTTTTGGTCTATACCGGCAATAGCAGCAGCAGCAACAACAACAACAACAACAACAACAATAATAAAGAAGGCAACAACAGGCAGAGGGAAGCCAACGTATACTAACAGTTTATTGTACATCAAACAGTTCGAATGGTTTATGTGGCGGCCAATACTCCATTTACATTTGTACCATATTACGGCCGCTTCGCACGTAAGATTCGATCGTGGACTTAGCAAAGGTAGGCACTTCGATGTGTCCATGTCGGCGGTGCCGGTGGTGGGCAGACGGGGTGGCCAGGAAAAGGTATACCGATACCAATATAAGACAAACACCAATATTTGTACAACGTCATTTCTGCGTCATTGCCCGCACCCGTCCTCATTTCTACACGGAACCTTCTACACTTTGCTACGCTATCAATGACTTGTCCCTCGTACTCGTCTAACGTTACATAGCATGCGAACAGTCTACATCTTCAGTCTTTTCACAAAGGCCTGCTATCGGAATGCGCGAATCACTGCTGGCGATGCTGCCGCCTTTCTCCACACAAATGTCATTCACACCCTCGTAACACAATGCCTGCGCATCGCGATCGCTTCGCTGAGTCGACTAAAGCCATCTTTAATTATGACGATATCACGAGTTATCGCGATGACAAAGCCGAGATGTGAGCCTCTGAGAAAAGCCCCAGCCTTCAGCAGCAGCTGGGTTACGTAGAGAATAATCATCCCTGATCTCCGACGGTAATTTTAGGACAGCGTACCAGAACAAATCTCCCCTTTCATTCTACTGTTCGCCCCGCTGGTCGCTAGCTCGTTCGACTCGAAAGCATTACGCCTTCGGTTCACGCCGCCGTTGACGTCCTCGTCGTCGCGACGACGATAATTCTTCTGTATTTGCCGAGCGTTTCCGCTATCTCATTCCGCCATACGGTTTCGTTATCCAATGACGGCGTAGGGCGTCGTGTAGCAATAGCAGCACAGCTGGCAGGGATGCGTGACGGGAGGGGGGGGAGGCATGACGACGCTTCGCGACGAGACTTCAGCCGCACTTTTTCACAGGATGGATTGTGCGAGTCACTTGCGAGTGCACCGAAACTGGGTACGACGCCCCTTCCTGCCGCTAAGAACGCTGTGTGTGTGTATCATTTCTCCGTGGCCTCCGTGGCCTCCGGCCTCCACCGGTGGAGTTAGTCACGGCGGTGAGCAGTTCTGCAACCGGTTAGCGCTGCCGATGGTGCTCAACGAGACTTCCGTACTGTAAGCGGGCCGGCGTGCCGCGGTGGGTCAACGCTGGCGTGGAGCTCTCCGAGTTGCCGCCACTCGCGGTGCTAATGTTGTTGCTGCTGCTGCCGTTGCTGCTGCAACCACTGCTCGTGCTAGATTCCCGGGCGTCACGAGTTTCGCCAGATGGCGGCGCGTAGCCTAGAAAAGTAACAGTAACGGTCAACGAGCACCAGCGCATCGCGTACGAGACGCCGGAGCGTCAGAGTGCCAAATTCAAAACAATATCAGCAGTAGCGCCAGCAGTAGTAGTAGTATTAGTAGTGCTGTAGTCGAGCCCGGTGGTGTGGTGGGGGCATTCGCCTACGCCTCGCGACGCAGAGAAGACATATACGATATGCGGGTTCGAGCCCCACCGTGTCGCATTTGTATTTTTGGGGGGGGGGGTCTGTCGTCTATGAAGCAATGCGAAAAGCAGCCCCATGGATGTTAAATCTTGGCTGAGTGTCAGCTCGAACAGTTAGAATTGTTTAGTAGTATTAGTGCTGCTGAGAGGAGTGACTGTACTGGTGGAAGTACTGGTAGACAGACGTACGTCGATTGTTTGATGGCTGGCAATCGTGAAGGGACCGTTAGTCTCTCTAGTTCGTTCTAGTTTCGAGGCGCCGTGGTGTTCATTCAATGGCGTCTCAATGGCACATTTTGAGCGCCACCGGTGACTCGAAACACCATACGCCCATTGGACAATGGGCTCGTTTTCGTGGCCGCAGACAAAGGCAAAGCACAAGTAAGTCGTATAAACTCAACAGCTCTATCATTCGTCGGCCGAAGAACATCAGCCCTAGCCGCCTGCCTGCCTGGCTCGCCGCCAGCCTCCTACCCTCAAACTGCTGCAAACATGACGTGTGACTAAAAAACGTGCCCACACTCAAACACAACACCGAGGACATGCAAGTCGATGTTCTTGTTCCGGAACATGCAACCATACGAACAGCACGCACACCACGCCAGCCTATAGCATCATCAAGAAGTAGGTGGACGTGCGTGTTTGTCCTTTTTATGATGCTGCTATCAATTGGCTTTAGAAAGATGGCAGAATAAGAAGAAGAATAAAGCGAGTAAGCATGCAAGCAAGTCCATATTTATATATAACCTACAACACGTAACACTAACACGAACGTTCAAATATTTCGTGTACAATGCTCGCCAATCATCGTCGGCCAACAAAAGGGTACACGATAGAAACTGCATGAACAGTGGCATCACATGAAACGTCGTCAAAACGAGACGAAAAACTACTTGAGAGATGATGAGCGCTGATGACACTGATGCCAACTAGGCCCCGGAAAATCGTTCAGTACCCCCGCTCGGCCCTGTTTCACGAACGAGAAAAAAACTACGCACAACAGCGTTGTCTCTTGTTAGCTGTTCTTGAAAAGCTTTTAGTCACTCGGCCATTTATACGTACATACATGTACACGAGAAAGCGCACACGTTACAAGATACGAGATAAGGATGACGCACGGGCAGACAAGCGTGTTATGCATAGCAAAGTCCGAATTCGCGTCAAATGAGCGACCTGCCGGCCACTGTACAGCGCTCACTAGCATAGCCATATACGGATGATAGCCACACAGGCGAGAGCCGGGCACTCAACAACTCGATACAGTCGAACTGGCCACGAAGAGATTATCGGTGCACTTTGAAACAAACTACATTGCATGAGAAAAAGCAATAGCATACACGTTTGTACGTATACCTTTATATCGTTACTTGATAAGTTGATTCTTCGCGATCAATCCGCTAATCGGTGGATCTCGGATAAAACGGCTCTCAATCAACGAATTACTTCCTATATATATATATATATATATATATATATTATCTGTGCAACATTTTTCCCATAGCTATTACGTGCTCACAGTACAGCAAAAAGCTCTTGTTTCCTGCGTGCCATGTGTACTGTAGCCTACTCGAACACGTAAACCATATACACGCAATTAAAGTCACACAAAACCCCCACTGCACACCCGGCACTGTGTGGCCTCATAATACCTTACTCAGGATAGAGCTGAGATTGCTGGAAGTGCTTGCCATCTTGAGCGAGATACGCTCCCCGACTGGGAGACTTCTGTGAAAGAAAGTACCACAAGTGACACAGGATGTTGTCGCCGACTTCAACATCATCATCAAAAAGGACTCTGATAATATTGATGTATGACGATCAATAGATCAAACAATCAAATAGCTAGGCCAACAGCCGAATAAAACGGAGACAATACAAATAACAGACAATACGCTCTGGAAGAAACACGTTCATACCGAAAGAGATAAGCCTGCGCTTGGCCGCGTGAGATCAATCTGCATTTCTATTATATAAAAGAACCATTCGAACTCCTTTGACGGTGCGTCGAGTCAAGGTGTATAATTGATGCAGCAACTTCCGCAGCGACATGCTTTAAGCATAATATAATAGATAACCTATATACTGAATCTGCAGTAAGCAATGGGTTTCGTCTGTCAACCTCCGTTCTCGTTGGCCGATCTCATTTAAGCTACTTTTCACGATTTCTTTTGTTCTCTTCTTTTTGTATATATCCAGTCCGGAGTCCAACAACCTCATCCAATCATAGTTCAATTACCTCACGTCATATCGCGAACCCGCTGTCTCTACGGGACAAGGCTTCATACGTCCAAGTGAACACACTCATATGAACCAGGTTCGCCAAAACTGCCAACAACCGAAACTCACTAACAACAAAGGTGCAGTTTGCTTGCACGAAAATGCTGTCATAGTAACGGTTCCTGACAACATACGTGAACTGGTGGTTCTGTTACAGCTCGCTGGGAGCCCGAGTCTCCACTCTCGTAATTTCAATCTCCGAGATCCAGTTCCAACTTACGAAGCTTTCTATCAATTGTCCGCTTACGGTCTGTGTACAGCTGTTTCGTCGCAGTTCGCAAGCGTACTGCGGACTGGAAACAGAGCTGCAAACGGCGAGCGCTTCGACCACAAATTCTATGCGCTCGTATTGAACTACCACAAAAAATACGACTACCTTCATCAAGAGAGATAATCGCTGAACACGGGCAAAGTCGACTTAAATACGATTTAAACGCACGCAATTGAAAGCTTCCCATATATATATATATATATATATATATATACACTTTGCTGCATTGTTGCACAAATATATTTATAGATATAGCATTCTTAGTACCACTGTACTAAGTACATATAAGGCTAACACTGCAAATGCAGTTATTGTAGGCGGCTGTGATTTTAATTGCAAAGGCAAGCACTTTGTAACTAGCTCGCTGAGCAGTGTTGCAGTGTTATAGCGTGAGTTGTTTGATGGCGCGCACGCGCAATGGGCACAAGCGACTACCAACGCAGCTAGCAGCCCATGAACGAATTAGTGCACTTAATCGAATAGTTACGCAATCCCCTTAATGAACCGGTCAACTAGCGGCCAAAAAAAACTAGCCAGCCAGCAAAATGACTAATGAAGGCTTGGCGGCTACAGTATTAATTAGCATTTATCCGAGAGGAATCTCAAAGGGAAGAGGAGAAGGAGAAGGAGAGGAGGGATTGTTCTCTGGTCGGGATCTCGAAGGAACGCAGACAAAGATGTGGGGATCTTAAGGAACGCAAACAGAGAATATGCGAGACACCATGTCTCACTCTGTCCCTCTCTCGGTGTGTTTGTGCCTGTCGCCTGTTATTCGTACGCCCCACGTACTCTCAAGTCTCATCGACATTTCCCTCTGTAACCGACTACAAAAGGAATTAACAATAAAGACAAAGTAACAAGGTAACAAGTATTAAAAGTAACAAAAACGCTAGCTCGATAGGTGTCGACCGGTCACATGGTATAAATAATAACCATATAAACACTACCGTAAATAATCATGGTATCATTGTTAGAATGTGCACTTGACAGTAGCTCGTATATATATATGTATATATATATATATCTATATATATATATTATATATATGAATATCTATATTATATATATATATGATATATATATATATATATAATATATATATATTGCTATTTATATATATATATATATATGAATATATATATAATATAATATATATATATATATATATTATATTATGATAGTATAATAGATATATATATATATGAATATATACTTATATATATATATATTATATATATATATATATATAATATCTGAGTATGAATGATTATAAATATATATAGAGTAGGGGAGGACATTAAACACCACCTGGCAGCAATATGTAAAAGCAACACATAAAAACCAAAGCTCTAGATCATTTTCATGTTCATGAATAGATCTGCTTCTCAGAGTCAAGCATTTGATAGCGATATTATGTCCGATGCTACGAAGCTTAGCTTCCATTTTGCGCACCTACGGAGCAATGTTGCGTTCGAGTACTGACTGAAACAGGCTACCTATCTACTTCCGACCTTCAGCTAGTAAAATCTGAATACGCCAGCGGCGTTGCGTCAGGGGTGTAGGGGTTACCTTGCATCTGCAACTGACAGCGTTCCTTGTCACGAACAATGGTGAAGATGTTTAGAATAAAGACAAGTCCTCCTACGACAAGGATGACACACGGCAACAGCATAGCGTTGCGGAGCGCAAAAAACGCCAACTCTTTGTCGCCGCAGTTCGAACATTGCGCGTCGGAAATCTACGAAGGCAAAAATACAGCAGCAAACGAACATATACATCTTAATCCAATACAACCACTTATTCCTCAGGGGAAGGCAGTGTGTAGCCGGCATACGCTTAATTAAGAAAAAAGTATATATATATATATATATATATATATTTCTTTTTTTATAATACACTATGTATATGTTACACATACATTAAATTAATCACGTAAAACTAAAAATAGATCAAAGTACCACCAAACGGTACATATATATATATATATATATATATATATATATAGGGGATGAGAGGCTTAGATACAAGTTACCAACAATTAATAGACTTGATGAAATATATATATATATATATATAAACCCACCGCTCCAACGATGTATGGACTGGCGGCGTCTCCGAACATGTGCGAGATGAGGATCTGGATGGCGGACGCCGTGCCGCGTCTCGTTGGCAGCACGGTGTACAGCAGCATATCAGGTACGACAGACCAGTTCAACGAGAGCAGCGTCAAGCCGAAGAAGAACAGCACCCAGGTCAGTGTGGGAGCGGACGCGGCCAGAATCACTGCGAGCATGATGAGCGGAACGCCGGCGATCAAGCCGCCGGCGCAGATCGCCGGATCAATCCGGTTGAAGCGTGGCCGCAGCGTGCGTGACAGGTAGACGGCTAACGTGATGCCCACGGCCCCACCGAGACACGTTATCGAGCCAAAGATGAAGCTGATCCTGTGTGATGATGATGATGATGACAGTGGTGTAATCATAACGACCACGGCAAGAACACATTAAATCAACAATGGATCGAGTCACAACAAGATACGAGACTGAACACAAGTCGTGAAACTGTTCGACACCAATATATATATGTATATATATTATATATATACATGCATATATTGCGTGCCTTGTGGTAAAAACATCAAACGATTATTAGACTGATACAGGTAGGCTTTGAAAGCTATTTTCAACAAGCTAAATACACTTTGATCAAATTATATTTTTTAACTTGGTATATGACCGATGCATCTGATGACGCGTGTATTGGTACGACTAGGCTATCCCTTTATTATTTTTATTATTATTTCCTATTTAAATATGCTTTATTTACAGTACAAGTATATTGTCACCTATCTTCCAATGAGAAAAATTTGTCACTCGCTCAAGCTTAGCAAATTATTGTGCTAATAACAGTGCAAAGCAGCATTCTCGATACGTTCGTAAATCCTAATCGGAATTAGGATTTATCATCAAACGCGTTACGTTGATGTCCGACAAATGTCGAAAAGGCAGCTGCGAAACAATGATTTTTTAGACTAAAAATGGCGACCACGGCACAATTCTGTGCACTCCAATTCGACGGACACGGCATATGGTTCCAGTAGGCTTATGAGGACATCCAATAATACATTTTCTCGGTTTGTTGGGCAACTTTTTGCTCCAAAGCTCTGAACAGATCCCATAGCCGAATCGCAAATGTTTTTAAAGTTTTTGGATCCGGCTATGGAATTGGCTCAAAGCGTTGGAGCGAAAAGTACCCAACAAACCGTGAACATATATTGGATGTCCTCGTAGGCCAAGTAGAACCATACATACATACATACATACGCCGTGTCCGTCTAGAGACCATGTAAGCTATTCAGTTTCAATTTGGCTTAAAGACGCTTACCTTCCGCTATCGACCTTGTCATGCGTAATCGAGTGAGCGCGTTCCATAAACGTGGGCGCCCACCATGACATTGCGCCAAGAGCGAACGTTGCAGCCGTGAATCCCAATGTAGACCAAATGAACGACATGCTGAAAGCGTAACGTATGCATACACACAGAAACATAATTAGTACTTTAGTCAATCATGCAAACAATAACATACCCACAAATATATACATGTATGAGTATATATATATATATATTATATATATATATATATATATATATATATATAATATATAACTAACATCTCCAACCATATGCGCATACGTAGAGCTGAATATACATGGCGATTAGCATACGTACTTGCTAGCGAGATCCCGAACATCGGCGAGCATCGATGTGGTTGAGATCTGAACGCCACCGTCGGCCGCTCCTCGGGGAGGCTCGCGCAGCACGAACAGGATCAGTAGAGTGGCCAGCGTGCCGAGGACGGGCGTGATTCGCAACGCCCAGTACCAGGCGCCGAGCGCGGCCGCCACGTTCGAGCCGAGCATATAGCCAAGTCCCGACCCGATCGGAATGGCATAGTAGAAGATGCCGATCGCCAACGTCCGCTGGCCTTCGGGGAAAATGTCGCCAATGATCGTCGGGGCAATCGTCGAGTACGACGCCTCACCGACGCCCACGAGGCCGCGCAACGTCAGAAACCAGCCAAAACTCTGTCCCAATGCGAACGTCCAGCGAATCCAGCAGTAGACGAACAGACACACGCACACACACGCACGTAGACAAATCAACAACACGAAATAGATGATGTCAATACTTACGTACGACATATGCAGTATACCTAGATAGGTTTTCGCGTTGATAGGGCGCTGCTACATTTGTAAAGACTCGCCACATCAAATGTTGTTGAAAACAATGCGCGGAGATCATTTTGGTACCAAATCATGAGTGGCTTTGACAACTGTAAACAATTTTCTCCACACCCGATGTTGGATTCCCATTGAGTCCCATGTTAGCAGAGGTGGGAACGTTAGCGGCTGGTGTACGGTCTGTGTCGAGACTATTCTCCGACTCCCTAAAAGAGCTTGAAATCGCCGTAAGGCATATCTTTATCTCGTCTGTATATGGCGGCCGAGAACGTCGGATATATATATATATATATATACAGAGTACTCTATGGGAAGCTGGCGAGCCGGGGGCAGGCAAAAACGGATTACGGTAATCATATCACGAGTCGAACCATAGTCGCTTTTGTGCAAAAATTATCCCCACGAAAATGCGCCCTTTGGGTGTACGCTGAACGTGTTTGTTTTATAAGCTTGCAAGAAAATTTAAATGTAGTGAAAGGTAAAAATGGGGCATCACATGATTTCAATATTTGTAAAACCACGCTATGTTTTCTCTCTTTCTTTTTAGAGTTTCATCATCGAACGACTCGTTCTCTTGCAAACGCACACTTTATAAAGTCATGTCCGGTCGGCCACACCGGGATAATAACAACTTGTCATTTTATAGACACTACAGACCCCCCCCCATACCTTACCAACGTACTGCGTACTGTTTCATAGAAGATCAACATAGGAAAGCTCATAAAATTACTAATATTGGCGCATGCAATGTACCTAAAACGCACATATACATATAGCTAATGTTGTGTAAAATGCAACTATATATATATGTATATATATATACGTAACTCCTCGGTCAAGTCAAAGGTATATAAACATCATAGGCTTTGTTTTTTTTTACCATTTACTCAAGTAGACTACCTGATCGTTAATTTAGTGAGCAAACTCGTAATGTCATGCGAGAGTTATGCTGCGAAATAAGCATACATATGTCCCGTATACGTGTGTGCGTCAGCCGTGAGCCTAGACCGAAACATGGACGCTTCCATATTACTTTCATGCAAGAAGAATCCCCGCGCCGCTCGCCTTCATCTCGTCTTCATCGTGGACTCACCTCGGGTGGCAGCGAGCCGAGAACTGTGGTGATGCTCCAGAACAAAACGCCACCGGCCATGAGTAGCTTTCGTGAGTACCGGTCGCCCAAGTAGCCGAACAGCGGAGCGAACACCATATATGATATCACGAACGCCGTCTGAAGGAAGCCGCTTTCCTTGTCGGTCAGCTTGTAGTGATCTTTTACGTCCGATAGCACAGCTGCAAAAACGGCAGAAAACACGTAGAAACGTCATTGACTTTTTGAGAATCAAATCACCAATCATTGACTACCAACATGGCATGTTCATCCCAAACGCCATCGACAAACGCCAAATAGTGTTAGTGTAATATAAATGTAATACACATCTTCAATCATTCTTAAGCAGTACCTGTTGCTTTCAGTGGGCTGTCCGGTCCGTCCCTACCAATAACCATGTGTTAATAAATAATAGTATTAGGAATATTAATTATTATTATCATTATTATTGAGGTTCAAACCATCTGTCGCAAAAGCTGTACTTCAGTGCGGTGATTTCGTCTATGCCTCTTGCGATGTACCTTCGGAACCTATTGTGATCCACGCAGAGGGAACCCAATGTCTCCGCGACAACAAATGACCATCCAGTTAAGCTGTGATGCAGGCACGAGGAATCTGCTGTGCTTGACACTGGCACGTCCCAGTCTAAGCTCTAATCGTCACACCACACATGAATGATGGCCCCTTAATCTCATACGGGATGATGGCCCCATAAGATCATAAGGGAATAGATGACCCTATCCGATCATACAAGAACGATGGCCCCATGAAGTCACAGCTTGCCACAACCAGTAAACAGCCTTTAGCCCAGACACGGAGGGTATTTCTGGTCCCCCCTCGTAGGGGTTTTCTCACAATATCATTGAGCTATGTGTGAAGGCTGGACGATTTTAACACTACTAGTCCACCAAGCTCGACCGATTCGCACCGCACGAAAAAGCTCACTCACACCTTCGCTATTCAAAGGTAATAACTGTGCTAGTTAAAGCACGAGAGAACTTATTGACTCCGAATTTGAAACTGTTTGGTACTGGTCTGAAATATTTGTATGGTACTATAAAAGCTTTATTTATCATACAAACTTTATATTGCTGATTACCTCAAACTATATATGAAGTTGATTCAAAGCTCATTTCGAGCAACAATGAATGTTTCCTACATACTGTGCACATGTGTGGGCTTCGTTTTGCTGCAAAACAGCTGACTGAACTGTTACAACAGACACCTTCTACCAGGTGTCTGTTGACACAGTGCGACTTGATACAAGTCGCACATGTTGCTGTAACGTTTAACGTTAAAACAACTCGTACGCTAAGACAAACTTTAATCATACTAATTGTTGTCTGAACGAACAAGCTTCGCAGTGACATATCAATATCGATGCAAGCGGCGGAGACTGCGCGTTCCCAAATTGTAAATAACTCACTTGCTTGGAAAATCACTCTTACATTACCTTTTAAGGTATAGGATATTTTTCACTATATATATATATATATATATATATATATATATATATATTATGGTTTATTAACACCCAGGTTGGGTAAAATTAATACCATAATATATATATATATATATATATGTTAGTAGTCGTCATATGTAATCAGCAATATGCCAAGTTATGTATTATATAACAATGGCGAACCAATTAGCGGTCTTCATTCAAACATACGCACAGACCCGCTCTCGAAGTCGGTGGTCTACTCGTATTATCATCATCACTGTTTTGTCTCTTAAGTCATCACTAGTACACGCAAACGACTACACTGATATGCCGAATACCGCTATCATACGACTATATATTATCGCATTGAAACTTATGAAATCCATAGGACAATATGTCGTCTACTAGTGGCCAAACTAGTCAAAGGCCAATTATGCAAGAGAAAGAAACGTGCTCTCATGCAAGACATTGTGTAGTGAGGTTTCATCAAGTTCACTGCTCCAGCAGTTGCCATTACAATCTAGATGCTAAGCTATGTTGGAATATTCCTACACGTTACGTACGGCGTTTTCTTGCTAGAACAATTTATTGAACTATTATATATATATATATATATATATATATATATATATATATATCTATATAATCCCGAAAGATATCGGAAAACGTATAGAAGACGTTACGGGCGATCGACGCAGGGCCATATTTTTGAGAGAGTTGATATCTTTGGCCGTTTGTAGGGGGAACGTGGCTTCTATCAGAGGAGTCATGAATTGACAGGAAGCGAGCAGAGCATGATGAACCTGGCTCAAACGTTCATACCTCACAACTATAATAATAATACTATTAGCTGCTGCTCCAACCAACGTCACATTGTTCATCAGTATGTATAGCTCGCTTTATTTTTGCCGTTTTTACATATGCGAGCCGCCTTTCCGGAAGAGCCAGTTTTTTAAACTACTATCCCCCTCCAATCGTTCGAAATTACGCTTATGCAGTTTTCGATCGGATCCGGGGAATGGGGTCATCACTGGTGTACTTTAGTGGGTTAAAGCACCAAGTTTAGATATATACGCAAATATAAAACAAATTCCTGCGAACACTATTGTTCTATTGCATTGACTATATATATATATATATATATATATATATATATATATATATATGTCTTAACCATCTTGTAAAATCAAGTCACTTAGCGCGAAATATAAAATCAAATCAAATTTTCCAACCAACTTCTGCTGCAACTCGTAACACTGCTAGCGAACTTCTTTTATCGAGGGACGACAGCAGCTACCGAGCAGGCATATAGGAATTCGTCTGCTCTTTCGTCTCGATCTTCCGGATCTCTCTGTGTCGTTTCCGTATTCGATTGCTGGCAATGCGTATCTGCCACGTTTTGCTGCGGCACCGCCCCAACCCGTACCACCCCGCGGCACGTGACTGGTGACGCGGTCACGCGGGTAGCACTGTTTGTGCAATATCGATGTCAGCTGTAGACCGCCTCTAATATGAGTAAGCTAGTGAGTGCTGTTATCGCGGCGTTTTCTTCCTCTACTAAGCTAACCATTATGCGTACCACGACTATTATTAAATAAATAATGGTTTATAATACAATGTTTTATTACCACTATTCCCACTACTACTACTACTACTCCCGCTACTATGAATTAATTGTAATGTCATGCAATTACTGGCGTACATAACACACCTGGCACACACTCAACTCAGTTAAGGCGTCGTGTCAGACTCGAACCCACGACTCACGACATCCGAGCCGCATGCGTTCTGTCCAACACACCGACCCGCCGGATACTATTCAAGAATAGGACTCATAGCTAGCACCTTTCTACGATAGAAGCTGTCTTCAATTAAATTAGAAACATGTTTTAAGGAGGTTGTTTTGACAGAGGCTGTGTCTGCCGTGTATCGATCGATATGTGACATGCGAGAATGCCGCGCCGGCTGTCTTGGGGACCATCCTGCCAGCCAGACGAACTGAGATGTAACTCTGAATTGTAATTGGCGCGGTCGGTTGATGGATAGACTAAGACGTTTTCCCTCTTGTTGCCGCTAAATTGTGACGTGTATTAGTTAGTGCTCGTTAGCGAACGTACGCCGAGCGAGCAGCCCTCTGGCCGAATTAGTAACGGCCACCATGGCGATGCCGCCGCCGTCAACCACGACACAATAGCCACTAACCATAACCACTCGGACACGGACGAGGACAATGAAGAATTCAATCAGTGACGAACACCACACCAACAGTTCATCATTCGACCAGGCGACGACGCCGCCGCCACGCGATCAGCGGAACCAGCCAGACAGCCATCGCAAACGTCTGTGACAAATCGGCTGCACTTCTATGGTCTACTGCGGCGAACACATATCGAATGCCATCTACGTCACGCCGTGTGTTTAAGCTTGTAGCACAGTAAATATATATATATATATATATATATATATATATATATATATATATATATATATTTATATTTATATATATATATATATTTAACAGGAAGCGACACATACAGAGCGAGAGAGAGAGACACAACCTGATAATTCGAATGAGTACTAGAGAGCTCATTCGAATCTCCCTCATTGCCTCTGGATAAATATATCAAAGGAAAGAAAGGACGCGAAAGAGGCCAGCCATGATGATCATGGTGATTATTATTATCATTATCAACATGCTCAACCACTATCCCCCCCCCCCCCCCGGTAATCGTTATCAACTACTTTCCCCACTCACAGTGAAAGCTGTCAACGATCATAGGAGACACAGATCGAGCACAGGATTGGAGATTTAGTTACCGTTTGGCGTGCGGCGGCTACTTATCAAGCTCCGACAAATAGATACTCTCCACCGTATCATATTTGATGATGATTACGAGTGCTTGAAGGAAACTCGAGCCAATATTGATCGATCCAGAATTTCGTTCACGATTCGCTCGTGCGACCCATGAAGACACACAGCACTCGGTTCGATCTACAGCGAGATAGATTATTACTGCTCTCGGGGTAAACCAGTGTCTTCGATTGTGCGCAAACTTTTCAAAACAAAACACGTACAGGTAACCGATAATTTTACTTTTTTTTTACCTTTGCCTAAACTAATTTCGAGTAGCGATGATTCCAATATGCTCAAAGTGCTCACCTGCCACTAGAAGGATATCATTTACCGTCTACAGCAAAGTAAGACCAGCTTACGTTAGCCGAAATCGCGATAAGTAATAATAATAATAATTAATGTTGCATTGCCTGAGTGTTGGTGACCACTCAACAACGGCGTTGCCTCTCTGTAATGCCAACGACACCATGTATCTGAGGAATTCCATTTTGCTGTTTTGATTCAGCTAAATCTCACTTAAGTCGACAACAACAGTGACAATGATGACTTTAATAATAGTAAAAACAATCACATAAACAACAATTTCGGCGACGACGACGACGACAACAGCAACAACAACAACAACATAGAATGAGTAGTAGACAGACATAACATGATGCCAGTGATGCTCTGACCTAGTCTGCACGCGTCTTTAATACCAACAGCTACGGTCCAAAACAGAGATAGAGGGCAGGCAACCTCATCACCTAGTCAAGGCTGGTGGTAATATGCTATGCCTAAGTAAATGCGACGACTTTCCGCGCCTGCAGCCGGTCCCTACGACAGGCCACATACGATCTCACAGAGAGTAGCTTCGACGAGGCCAATCGTCAGCAACAATAGCAGCAGCAGCAACAAGCAATAACAACAAAAGTAACCTATATATATATATATATATACGATAGAAATAGGGGGGGGACGTCTTTGTAGTTGAGAAGCGGGTTACTATTGTTTATATATATATATATATATATATATATATATATATATATATATATATATATGCATCACGTGCATACGGTCTAAAGGTATGCTCGTAATGTATCTAGTGCGTTTGTGTATATGTCTCGACTGGTCGTTCTGTATCTCGACGGAACTACATCGAACCGGTACGGTTGTTAGTTGAACATCGAAACCACAGTCACGACGCGACGAAATATTCAACACCATTCGTAACGTGTGTCACTTACCGACGCATAGTAGAAGGACCGAGATCCATACTTTAGGTCGATGAACGAATTAATTCTTATAAAATTATGTGTTTTCTATATAAAGTTAATTATATATATACGGTCTACAAAAAAGTTTTTTCGTTTTTTTTACTTGATCTAGTTATATAACTTTTTTTATGTTGGGGTGAACAATTGTCTCCGCGCGAACGTGTAGTCACGGGTTCTCTAACCCAGTTTTTTTTAATGATTCTCTATGGACAAAACCGAAAAAAACGTTTTGTTAGCCTTATATATACATGTATGTACATGAGCACAAATGTGTGTGTATATATATATATATATATATATATATATCTAACTCCTTCCATTTGGTGTACCGCTGACCCACTTGCTAAGTGAGTAGTCTATCTCACCGGCAGCAAGGTTGACTGAGTGAGTGAGTGAAGCGAAGCGTTGTGTTTACGGCTGATTTCGTCGTAGTAGCAATAATGATAATAATGCTAGGCGGCTGTGGCCGGCTACCTCGTTCGTTCTGAAACGACGACCTAGACAGCCAGCCAGCCATCGGTCGGTCGATCGGTCGAGGAAGCAACGAAGGGCGCCGAGGAAGCATTGCTGATGGCTGATCATGGTGTGACGTGATGAAGATGATGGAAATGGCCTGATGTCCTCAAGGCTATTTGTGTCCTTAAACATAAAAACAAGCAAGTCCTGCAGTCGCGCGCGCACACACACTAACACACACGCAGGCACGCATGCATGTAGTGGCCGTCGGAGACTCAACGTCAACAGAGAGAGAGAGAGAGGCGAAGCGAGAAACAGCAACTCAACTCAAATCAACTCAAACCGTCGGCCGTCTCGTATGCACAGGGCGTATGGGCGGATGAACTTCCGGACTACGTGGCAGATAGATAGATAGATAGCTACAGCCAGCATGACATGTGGGATGACACCAGTGTGTCACTGTCACAAGTCGATTGATTTTATCATCGACGCGTCGCGTCGCGTTCAATTGAAGCATAGTACCAATAGTAACTGCAGTAGCAGTAATTATTACGAGCCCGGTGGCGTAGTGGATTAAGTCTCCGCCTCGCAACCGGAGGAGACACATAGGTGCGCGGGTTCGAACCCCACCGCTGCACATTTGTATTTATGGGGGTCCGTCTATGAAGCAATGTGAAAAACAGTTCCGTGGACGTTAAATCTTGGCTGAGGGTCAGCCCGAAAACTTTACTTTAGTAATTATTACGAACCCATAAAAACTAAACAACTTTTACTGTTCGGCCATTATAGTTACTCAATTGTTACACCCCAATCAACCCCCGATCTCGCCCGTCAACTTGCTGCACACCGGTGGTTAGATCACAGCCTCTAGCCGACATGTTAAACTCGGACAAAGAGGTGCCTGTATATATATATATTTTTTTTCATAAGGTTAATTCCCGTGTACGGTTTCTTTCATGTCATAGCTGATTTTCAACCCACTCCGGCATTTACCTTATCGAAATTGGAAACCATGCAAACCAATTTAAGAGTGGCCGGTCTGGGTCTCGAAACTGGATCCCGAATGCAAGGCAAAGGCTTTGCCACTAAGCCATCTTGCTCGGTGGTACATATATATATATATATATATATATACAATCAGTAAATTAACTTTGCCGCGGCACTTCCTGAATGAACAGTCGGAGGTACAGGAAAATCTCCACCCCTGACGAGCGTCTCTTAAATAGCAAAATGCGGAATTGGAAAACTGGCTCGGTCTGATTTCCAACGCCAATTTATGCAGTTGCAAGCTGCTATCGGAAACAGGAATTATCTTGCAAAATGCTGCAGTTCTTGTGTGCACACGCAGTAATATAGATGTGAGCGTGTTCGCAATATGTAATGTAAACATATATGTATGTATGTATATATATATATATATATATAAGGTGGGTTCATCTGGAAATGTACGAAACGTCGTCATAACAAAACCGGTTAAAATTTGAATATGCCGCTTAGAGATGACGTACTAAGACATCTGGGGACGGGATTGGAGTGTCTGCCGTGGGTCTGAGTACGGGGGGCAGACGCAATATATATATATATATATATATATATAACATCTAGGTTCAAATGCGGTATTTTTTCTAATTGCAGGCGCGCAAGCACATTCAGAACAGTAACAGGCGTGTACATTTTGTGAGCATTCAGCAAATCTTGATCTTAAAAGAAGCAATGTTTGTAACTGCAATGTGCCAATCACACACCAGCCGGAACTACTAGAAGTAGAACAAATGTTATTTCTAAGTTAACCTGCCACCACATATCGTGCAGACACGCGCTTGCGTCGTCTCAGGAAATAATATCGATCAGCGACAATTTCAGGCTTATCGGACATACTGGGATAAATATAAGTGCCGCATGGCATGGGACATACAGGGGCAAATGCAAAAGCTTTGCAAATGCATTAGGACGAACACTCGGTCCATCAGCACAGTTAGTTCCCAAGGACGCCCAGAGCGGTGCGCCTAGCTTAGCGGAATCAATCGAGAACAATCGAAAATGTGTCCGTCCAATTAGTACAACACGTGCTTAGGGTTTCCTGAGAAAGATCCTGACGAGTAGCCCTATAATCAGACTGCAAATGTGTTGACCTTGCGCGATGTGTACACGATGTGTGTTCTAATAAACAACATAACGTCTATTAGATACAGCGAAGTAATAACAATGTCGTAACAGTGCACGAGAGAGAAATGTAGCCGATCACCAAATTGCGATTATTTGTCCCTCTGTGCGACTTCGACAAATAGACAATTCGAGCGCGTCATGTTGGAAACAAGTGAATGTACATAAAATCCTGTTGCCGACAGCCGAGCCATCCACCAGGGGTGGCCAATGACGGCTCAACCTGGTTGATCTTTCGACGGAAGACGAAGATTCAATGAGCGATTTGACTTGGCGCCACCATTGACGTCCAATCAGTAAAAAGGCAGTCATATTGCAATATGTATAGTCAGTCATCGGATAGTTAGGCGTGACAGTTAGAAAACAGCTGCTCCGTAGGTTCCTCCCATTAAAACATAGCTTCAGTGACAGGAACATTAAACAACAGCTACAACAACAACAACAACAACAATGACAAGTGCAACAACCACAACAACAACAGCAACAATGACAGGTGCACCAAAACAAAAATAACAACAAGTGCAACAACAAAACTAACAACAAGCGCAACAACAAAAATAACAACAAGTGCAACGAGAACAATAACAATCAACAGGTGCAACAACAACAACAACAACACTACCAGCCATATCACGAAAGGTCAGCCGGCTATTCGCATATGATCATGACATGTAGGACAGAACGGGGCGACGAGGACGTGTAAGTGCGTACTTCAGAGCTACAGGGGCGCCGGCAGCGGCGGAGACGGCTTTGGTAGCGAGCGGCCTTCGTTCCGGTAGGCAGTGGGTGAAGCTGATGCTGCTGCTGCTGCTGATGATTGTGGTGGTGGCAATCGTGGTCGTGGCCGTGGTGGTGTCCTGACGTGGTGCTCTGACAGCCATAAAGACCAATCGCCGCCGATTCGATAATGCCACGTCTAAGCGATAATAGAGCGTGTATCTGATACGCTGCCGCCGTCATAATCGTGAATCAATCTGTCGATGACTCATCGCAAAGCATCATTCACTCACTCAGTCATCACAACATCAACTCTATACGACTAACTGGTGGTGTCGTTGAGTCACATGTGCCGAACCGTGTCCTGTTGATGTCGCCCGGTGTCGGCAAATGACCTGGCGACAAATGACGGATCAGTGGCCAGAAACAGTCACCCTACCGAGTCGCTGGATCACTGTAGGTCCATAGGACCTCGTTGAAGGTCTGTCGGACAACGTCTCAGGTCCGTAGGACACCGTCGCAGGTCCGTAGTAGGACAATACATCGAGCAGAAGTAGATGAGTTGTGCATATTTCACTCACAATAACGCCCGATGGCTGGATGGATGCCCGTTATATAAACCGGGTGTAAAGACTAGAGCTTCCTAGTATTCATACTCCATATTGTAAAGGTAGTTGATATGTATTACCATCATCCTATCGTATAAGCGTATGCTTGATGTGAGCAGATCGCTTGTCATTCGTGTAAATTCGTGACAAGTACATAGATAAACTCTTACAATATATTAGAAATGCTCGCGAATTAGCTAGAATTGAATTATCTAGAAAAACCCGAAGTTGACCAACAGTCAGACCAAACGTGCCTCGGGTTTCTGAGATGAAACCTACAAATGTAATAACAGTTGCAATAAATTCAAAATAAAAAAAATGCATGCTATAATGTCGCAGCCCACTCCACTATGAAATATCCTTACACACAAATCTTCTTCACTACAAGTGTCGATGTCGACGCCGGTACCACTCTCACAACTTCGACAAAACTATATTCGTATGTCAAAAGTAAATCGGCGACATATAGCCCTTTAATTCCAAATGGCCGGTGCTCAGCCGGCACTTTTGTCACGCACACTTCCAAGAGATTCAAACAGCATTCATATCGATCTAATAATGCGTTGAAGTGCAGAGATGCCCCCATCTGCACTGGCATATGTTATGCCAATAGGTGAGTCTTCTCTTCAAAGTCGGATCGCATGCCCCGGACTGGACAACACGTGTTGCAGAGGTACAATCATTATAGCCGATAGCCATTGAACAAATGAATATCGAAACAAATCTTCAAACATGGTGATAGCTTGGCAACACAAAAATAAACGAGTTACCCACTAAGACAAGGCTGTTAAACAAGGCAAAACTCGAACTTAGCACTTAGACGGCGAACGAGCCAGAAGAACCTCAAGAAGGTAAAGAAAACGGACGCCGGCAACTCGACCACCTTTGGGCGTGCACCTGGGTCATTGTAGAGGTGGGACACAATGCCGTTAAAGCTGGGCGCTTCGTGACAAGACAGTATGTGAAAATACACTGGCAATACATTTCGATGTATGGCTACTGTCCTGTGCTAGAGCTCATCGATCGAATTAGTATTACTCAATACTAGAAATATATGCATCAGCCGACTAGCAGCCTAGTGCAGAGCAGAAGGAGTCTGTCGACCATCCAAATAGAAGCATGTTCACTTACAGCCTCTACCCTAGTAGTAAAAAGTAGTAGGCAAGATAGACCTAGATTGAATAAAATAACGAGGAAGCAAGAAAGATACATAAATAAATATATATATATATATATATATATATATATATATATATATACAGGTAGTTCAACAAGTTCTTAAAATAAAAACCAAGAATTTTCCAAATCTTGTTTTTAATTTTTTCTTATTCGATATACTCCCCGAGAAGCTCAATACACTTTTCCTACCGAGATTTCAGAGCATTTATACCTCTTGAGTAGAATTCCGCGTCTTTAGACTGAAAATAGGCATTGACAGCAGCCTTAACCTCTTCATTGCTGGAAAAACGCTTTCCACCGAGACTATTCTTCAAATGTCCGAAGAGGAAATAATCAGAGGGGGCCAGTTCTGGAGAATAGGAAGGTTGTTCAATAAGTTCGAACCTCAGTTGGGCCAGTTTTGCCGTTGCTTGCCGCGACTTGTGTGCGGGAGCATTGTCCTGGTGAAACAGGACAACCTTCTTCTGCAAAGCGGGCCGTTTCACGATGAGTTCTTGCTTCAGGCAGTCCAACAGTCTTGCATAATATTCTCCCGTGATCGTTTTACCGCTCTCAAGGTAGTCGACCAGAATTATTCCACGTTGGTCCCAAAAAACCGTAGCCATCATCTTTCCGGCCGATGCTGTTGTCCGCACCCTCTTCGGAGGTCCTTCACCAGGTGCACACCATTGACGAGATGCTTCTTGGGTCTTGGGAGTGTAGTGATGGACCCAGCTTTCATCGACGGTCACGAATCTGCGCCAAAAATCCGACGGATTTTTCGACATCTTGGCCAAATTTCGCTGTGAAGCGGAAACACGCGCGTCGTTCTGGCCTTGGTTGAGCAAATGCGGCAGCCATTTTGCTCTGAGCAATTTCATCTTCAAGTTTTCGTGCAGGATGAAATGCACTCTACCCAAACTGATCCCCAAGGCCTCCGCTATCTCCCTAATGTTCACTCGCTTATCTGCGGCAACGATTTTCCGCACTTCTTCCACGTTTTCCTCATCAGTTGCCGTTTTTGGGCGTCCTGAACGTAGTTCATCCTCGGTGCTCCTGCGACCTCTTTTTAACTCATTAATCCAGTTGGAAACAGTGGCAAAATATGGCGCAGAGTCACCGTACACCTCGTCTAACTCAGTTTCACTTGGGTCGCATTCCAACTTTGAAATAAAAACGCTTGATAACCACTCGAACTCTTTTTTCTCCATTTTTCAAAATCACGCCGATACGTTGCACGGGAAAAGCGATCAAACGAAATCGCAACGGCCAATCACCATAATATTTTGACTGCTAGCAATCGAAAAGTTGCCGTTTCCCAATAGCGGTGAAAGCGCAAAAAATTCGAATTCTGAAAGGCTCATTTTAAGAACTTGTAGAACTACCTGTATATATT
>QVRM01003754.1:0-88973 GCA_003439945.1 Dermanyssus gallinae | reverse complement strand
ATATAAGGTAAGAGGTAAGTAGTTCCACCAAACCACCTTGTATAGGAAATCTAATATATCCAAAGTTTTTACTAATTCGTGCATATATATATATATATATATATATATATATATATATATATATATATATATATATATATATATATATATATATATATATACAGGGTATTCCTATTTGTGTGTCCAAAACGCTAGATTATGGTCAAACTCGGTGAGAAAATCATTTTGCCAATGGAAAGGGGGAGCGGAAATGCTCCGTATAGGAGTGAGATATTTTTTTATTGTTATTTTAGGGGGGGAGCTGTTCCGACAAACGTTTGAAAAATGCACGATTGTAAGAGAACGCATTCTTCAATTGAAAAACCGAGCACACCGGCGGATTCGGGAGAACATTTATAAAAACTATACCCGACCTAAGCGAGCGCAATGACTATTGTGGTATTAAGAAGAGATTGCAAAATTATAATTTTACTTTTGCATGTTTAAACTTTAAAGCCCAGGTTCTCAAAATTTTTCCATTACCCGCGCAAAACTAATACGTCCAGACGAACGTGCATTTCTAGTAAATCATTTTGGTACCAAATTGGAAGAGCTGGCATCCGTGGTTGCAGAGTAACTCAATTCTACCTAGGACCATATCGGGTGTGAGTGCACACATGCAGCTACAATATTCGCCTTATTTGTCAATCAAGTCACTCGCCAAACCTGTAGAAGCTCAAACAAATATTTATTTTACTTTAAATATTGCTCGAACGAATGCCCGCCAGCCAATAAGCACATTCGGTATCGATGGGAAAGCTCGCAATCCACGCGTTCAAAGATTCCAGGCGTCTCCCGAATGGTTCCACCAGCAGTTACTATTCTGCCGATCAGATCCATAGGAGACTCAACGGGAGTTGCATAGACTAGATTCTTTAGGTGGCCCCAAAGAAAAAAGTCAAGACTGGACAGATCAGGCGATCGCGGCGGCCAAGCTTGTGGACCGCCTTGGCCAATCCAGTGATTAGCAAACGTCTCATCCAGATAATTCCGTACCGAGAGGGCGTTGTGTGCTGGAGCACTATTGTGCTGGAACCACATTCTCGATCGAACACTCTGTGGAATGTTTGCTAAATGTTCTCGCAGGGTTGTGCTCAGAAACAGGTTGTATGTTGGTCCATTCAATTTATCTGGAAGTATATGAGGTCCGAAAAGATAGTTGCCCAAAATGCCAGCCCAGACATTCACGGAGAACCGATGCTGGTGTCTATGCGGGCGGGTCATATGCGGGTTCTCCGTAGACCACCAATGCGCATTGTGTGCGTTGAACACACCATCTTGCGTGAAGGTCGCTTTGTCGGTGAAAATAACAAAAGCAGGAAATTCCACATCGGCCGCGGCTTGTTGCAGAAACCAGCGACAGTAATGAATGCGTGGCTGGTAATCAGAATCCCGCAAGGCTTGAACTCGCTGCTGCCGGTATGGGTGTAGCCCTGATTCATTTAGCACACTGTGAACAGTGGCACGACTTACACTGACACTTTTAGCCACCTGCCTAATGCTTGCAGAAGGACGCGCAATTACTTGCTCAACAATGTGGTCCTCCGTATTTGGGCTTCTAACTGTCCGCGGTCGTCCCGCTTCGTATTGACGGCCTTGAAATGATCCAGTTTCGCAGAGCAAACGATGAAGTCTCAAAAACATTTTCCTCCCAGGTATCCGTCGATTTGGGAAACGCTCTGCGTACAACCGATGTGCAAGACATGCGTTACCGTCTACTTTACCATACATAAAATGCATGTCAGCTTTCTCGGCATTTGTGAATCGGTCAATCACGATACACGTGGCACAAGCGCCTGCACTTTGTAATAGAACTAATTGGAGAATGTAGACTCAGCTAGGCGATTACGAGAGACTTACGTACGATGACTGAAAACAAACGACGTACGTCTAGCGCGTAGCGCAGCCGAGCGAAGAATGGATGTTAGGCCATGCTTCCTCGGCCTTTTTATTCACTCAAGGAAAGCTGTAGCGCTCGTATAGTAACAATGTTAAACGATGGAATCGGAGCTTCTACAGGTTTGGCGAGTGACTTGATTGACAAAGAAGGCGAATATAGTAGCTGCATGTGTGCACTCACACCCGATATGGTCCTAGGTAGAATTGAGTTACTCTGCAACCACGGATGCCAGCTCTTCCAATTTTGTACCAAAATGATTTACTAGAAATGCACGTTCGTCTGGACGTATTAGTTTTGCGCGGGTAATGGAAAAATTTTAAGAACCTGGGCGTTAAAGTTTAAACATGCAAAAGGGGAATTATAATTTTGCAATCTCTTCTTAATATCACAATAGTCATTGCGCTCGCTTAGGTATAGTTTTTAGAAAATGTAGAATTTTCTCCCGAATGCGCGGTGTGCTCGGTATTTCAATTGAAGGATGCGTTCTCTCACAATCGTGCATTTTGCAAACGTACGAGGTGTGTTCAAAAAGTATTGAATTTTCGCGGGTTACGTATATTCGAATTTCGATTTTTTGTGGCGTTATGTTGGTACTCATGTCTCTCACTTATGCCGACAAGCTCGGCCATTTTGAATGTTCACTTAATTGTTGACAGCTGCTTTGCTTGCACGTGTTTTGGATCGTCTTCGATTTTTACCTATTCAAAAAAATGGATCAAAGAACCTGTATCAAATTTTGTGTGAAAAACGAAATTAAGTGCGCGGATGCATTCCGAATGTTGACTGTGGCATACGGAGAAGCTACCTTGGACCGAAGCAACGTTTATCGGTGGTACAAAATGTTCTCAGAAGGCCGAGAAGATGTGAACGACGAAGAGCGTGCCGGACGCCCGAGCACTTCAACAACAGACGAAAAAATTAATGAAGTGGAGAAAATGGTATTGGCCAATCGTCGAATCACGGTTAGAGAAGTTGCTGAGGACCTAAACATATCGATTGGCTCGTGCCATTCGATTTTTATCAATGATTTGGGCATGAGACGGGTCGCCGCGAAATTCGTACCAAAATTGCTCAATTGCGACCAAAAACAGCATCGCATGAACATTGCTAATGAGATGTTGGACTCTGTCCGCGACGACCCAAATTTGCTCCAGAGGGTCATAACTGGTGACGAATCGTGGGTTTATGGTTATGACGTGGAAACCAAAGCTCAATCATCTCAATGGAAGCTGCCGCACGAACCAAGACCGAAAAAAGCGCGCCAAGTTCGGTCGAATGTGAAAGTTTTGCTGACAGTTTTCTTCGATTGCAGGGGCGTGGTGCATCATGAGTTCTTGCCACAGGGTAGAACGGTCAATAAGGAATATTACCTGCAAGTTATGCGCAATTTGCGCGAAGCAATCCGCCAGAAACGCCCGGATTTGTGGAAGAACAAAAATTGGCTTTTGCACCACGATAACGCCCCTGCTCACACATCGTTGCTTGTGCGCGAGTTTTTGGCCAAAAACAACACACTAATGATGCCGCAGCCACCGTATTCCCCAGATCTGGCCCCCTGTGACTTTTTCTTGTTCCCTAAACTGAAGAGGCCCATGAAAGGACGACGTTACGCTACGCTTGACGAGATAAAGACGGCATCGAAGGAGGAGCTGAACAAGATAAAAAAAAAATGGTTTTTTGAAGTGCTTCGAAGATTGGAAAAACCGTTGGCACAAGTGTATAATATCTCATGGGGATTACTTTGAAGGGGACAAAATAGATATTCATGAATAAATGAATAATTTTTGAAAAAACACAAAAGTCGCGATACTTTTTGAACACATCTCGTATGTCGGAACAGCCCCCCCCCTAAAATAACAATGAAAAAAAATATCTCACTCCTATACGGAGCAATTCCGCTCCCTCTTTCCATTGGCAAAAATGATTTTCTCACCGAGTTTGACCATAATCTAGCGTTTTGGACACACAAATAGAAATACCCTATATATACAGGGTGTTCCTATTTGTGTGTCCAAAACGCTAGGGTATGGTCAAACTCGGTGAGAAAATCATTTTTGCCAATGGGTGGAAGCCGGAAAAACGTTTTGTTTAGGAGTGAGGATGAAATTTATAAAAGCAGTTATTTTGTCTTTTTTCTCTTACATAGTTGTGTAAAATCTACGTTTGCGGGAGAACCAGTCAACGCACAAAGGAACCGATCATACCGGCGTGTTTGGCGGAAAATTCTACACAATAAAGTATACATTACTAGCTTGCGTAGCAAAAAGCGAATAGCCAGATGAAGGAAAGTCATAAAAAGTCAAAATGTTACGTTAACGCTTTTTTGTGCAACATCGTAATTTTTTTCCATTACGACCAAAAATGCACGTCCAAAAGACTACTCTCAGGCAATAGCAGATTTAATGCCCACTACATTCGTACTAAAGTGATGGTGCTACGTTACGTAGTTGCCAAGTAACTAAGCTTTTTCGACAGTCATATCGAAAGCGAAGGCATGCATACTTGCATAGGGTGTATGAGAAAGTTAGATACATATTTTGAGGTTTGGTAGAACTCAGCAAGAGAATAATTTTTTCTAATGAAAAGAGGGGGCGGAAACGTCTTGGCAAAATGCTACGGTTCTGGACGTGAAAACTTCAACGTGAAACATAACAACTATGACTGTCGAAAAAGCTTAGTCACTTGGCAACTACGTAACGCAGCACCATCACAACGTGCATTTTTGGTCGTAATGGAAAAAATTACGATGTTGCACAAAAAAGCGTTAACGTAACATTTTGACTTTTTTTGACTTTCCTTAATCTGGCTATTCGCTTTTTGCTACGCAAGCTAGTAATGTATACTTTATTGTGCAGAATTTTCCGCCAAACACGCCGGTATGATCGGTTCCTTTGTGCGTTGACTGGTTCTCCCGCAAACGTAGATTTTGCACAACTATGTAGGAGAAAAAAGACAGAATAACTGCTTTTATAAATTTCATCCTCACTCCTAAACAAAACGTTTTCCCGGCTTCCACCCATTGGCAAAAATGATTTTCTCACCGAGTTTGACCATACCCTAGCGTTTTGGACACACAAATAGGAACACCCTGTATATATATATATATATATATATATATATATATATATATGCACGAAAGAAAAAACAAAAAACAAATTATTTTTGTTTTGTTTTTTGTTTACAGCTTTAAGGACACTACTTAAATTAGATACAGAAACCCGGTGCGCGTGAGAAGCAAACTTAATAAAATTACGTAGTGTTTTCCAAAAGTTTTCCGTACCTAGGTGACTCCCATTCTGACAACGCACTAGACAGGTGAAGGAGTCTGGAATTTGCTGACCGACGCTTTTCCTCTACTAGACTCACGAATTTAGAGATTATTTAAGGCGGGAACGCAAGGCCAACGCCCCGCGGGAGTCAATAGCTTCATGCAACGCACACACACAGCGTGCAAGTGGCATAAATCAGAAATAAAACTAGTTATTTTTGAGGGGCATATACATAATACAGGTATCGTAACAATCTGGGCTGGCAATATTCTTCGATAACGGTAGTAAAGGTCAGAAGCTAGTTGGTGTCCAGTGAAATTGATGTTTGCATAGCGCTAACTCCAAGATCTACTAGAATGTTGGTCCCGCAGTACCTGTGCCCACAGCTTAGCGCTACTCAAATGTATTGGGTCTACAAAAAAGTTTTTTCGGGAAAAAAAACGGGAAAACCGAAAAGACTTTTTGGTCTTCAAAAAAGTTTTTTTCGAGAAAAAAACGGAAAAAAACGAAAACACTTTTTGTAGACCAATAGATCATATGCGGAAGGGGTCCGTGAGTCAGCAACAATGCTTCTTGGCGAGAACCGATCGACGGAGCGGATTGCAATCAACAGACGTATACTGCCTATTGGACTGCATGGTTATATGCATGCTAATGACATTGAGCTTCTATTCATACGATGATGATTTATGTTTTCATTCTTCTTCACCTAGTGAGGCCAATATAAAAAAAACTTCTGGAATCATCCGGCCGATTAGATCTCGTCTACGTTGGGTCGGTTTTTTGACATCTATTCATCATGTTTTCGCGCCTCACAATAGCCGGTGTTTCCCGGCTGGATCTCACGCTGTACTAGTGATGTTTTTCAATTTTTGCATGGGTGTTGCCATTGCAGCAACTGCAACTATTATACACTTGTCGATTGAATAGCAGTTCCATGCTTCATGCACGTCTAGTGATGGTATCGATGTCGTATTGTTCCGTATGCTGTGCGACACTTGCTTTGTTGTAAGGCGCGTTTCCACTTAGTCTAAGCGAGAACCTGGTTCCTTAGACTAGTATTACCCTATTACTTATTATTAATAAATATTGCACAACCCCAATTGCAATGTGCGTGTTTCTTGTTTTAATATTATTTCTCATCTTATATTCGTTTATAATTGTGCTACGGAAAGAAATATACAAAAATGTCAAGCCTATTCAAACTCTATTCAGCTGCTAAGTAGTAGGTATGGCGCGTCCGTTGGAAGACAACAAATCTCCAGCGCGGCTTCCCAGTAAAAGAACAACATTGTTGAGGTTGCATTTGCTCTGATTTTCTGTACGCGTTAACTTACGGATCGTCGCGGTGGCTAGATCACACCGAACTATGAAAAGTAACTTAAAAGTTCTGAGCATATCAATTTTTCCAAGTTATTGGCCTCTCCGCATGGGATCCTCTTATTTGCAAGTCTATATCGTGGCTCTACGTCGTCGTTTTGTTTACGTATAACTGCAGGCGACGAGGTGTTAGTTTAGATTGTTCTGCATACGACCATAATAAGCGTAGCATATTTGGTCTTGTATTCGCCTTATGATTGCTGACTTGACGTATAGCAGATCTACTACGCTGATAGGATAATGATTGGGTAGGAATCCTAGCGGTTCTCTGGAAATTTTGTATTCTCTTCTTTTGCGTTACCGTTTTAAAACAACTTATATTCGTTCGAGGTAACGCAGGTTTGTTGGTTTCCCTCCAGTTTAAAAAGTGGAACCAAGATCCTCAATGTCCAGCCTTACTTTTTTAGTAAAATATATGTTTCAAAATCTGAGTTAATTTGTTTCACGTATTCGATATTAATTATACGGCTGGCTTAGATCGGATTTCGTTGCTTTTAGGATAAAGATCTACATATTATCTCATTTTTCTGTGAACGCTATAAAATGAGTGAGCGTGTCTCTGTTTAGAATGGGCGTATTATTAGCGGGCAATGTTTAAAAACGGAACCCCTGCTTCCCTCGTTTATTAGCGGCTATGGTGTTGAGTTTTTTGCGCTAAGTCTCTTCACATTTTTACTTTTGCTACCGTATGATTTTTTCTATGCGTCCGTGTTCAAGAAAGGTTGCTTGATAATTTCGAACGCATTTTTTGGTTTAATGCTACGGCTTTTGTGGTAAAATTTTACGGCGTTTGTTTTAGTCTCTTTAGCTTTCTATAGCGCGTAGCTGACGAATAGTCCAGTCAGTCTAAGGATCTCCTTAGGTGGTTATTACCTTCTCTGTTTTGCACAAAGGATGCGGCCGATTTTCAAAGGTATGATTCGGCTGAGAGCTTTTTAGGGGGGATACGTTGCAGTTTAGCCCGGATATAATTTGGCAGTGTTTCCTCTGAACGAAACTAAAAAATCCTACTTTAAGTGCGTTTATACGAAAGACACTAAGTGTCTTTCTGAGTGGAGAGATACATGAGTTGTGTGAGTTCTGACGCTCGGACACCTTTTCCTACGTCCTTCACATTTCAGTCGTCTTCGTTTCGTCTATCTACGTCTACCGCAGTGCCATTTTACAGTTAGTGATAAGGAAGCAGCTTTGAATTCCGTCAGTTGCCGGACCTGTTGGTTGAAATCGGTACACTAAAAATATATGGCAAACATAGTGTCACATATGCGCTCTTGTAACTGATATATTAGTCGGATAATTGTTGATGCGCATTTAGACGTGTGTAGCGGATATATATATATATATATATATATATATAACAAGGTTTGTTCTCTTTTCAGCGACCCGAGAGAGCTACACAGAGAAAATGGTGCTAAACTTCAGGACGACATCATGCTATTACTTCTTGCATCACCCATTAAGAGCGTGATACCGCTCTGTATCCCACCGAAAACGGGGCCGCTAATGCCCAACGGTAAGTTGCCGAAACGTATGATCGAATTATATTCTCGACGCTTTGCTCAAGTAAATTTAGTCTTTTCTTGATCGGTAAATCGAACTAAGTATTATCCTACGGTTGCATTCCTCTGGCTGAAACAGCACGGATGAGTTGAGTATGAGCACGCCATGGTTCGGCCAAAAAGTAGGAAAAAAAAAAGTTTAAGTAACTTAAAAAGTAGGTTAGTCTTCTACTAACCCACAGCCTGGACAAGTGAACAAGAACTCCCTAAGGAGTTTCGAAGAAACAGTCTCCAGGCTATACCGAAGGGAGTAGCATATAAAAGACAGATGCTAAGATGTCTCAGCCCGGTATAAATATATCTTTTGAAAGATCATATTTTCTGAAATTCCCCCGCCGTGGTTGGTGTATGACTCTTTCGTTAGATATACAGGTTTCCAATGATTTAAAATGTCCGTACCTGTATTGAATCTGACTCTGGACTACATCAGAGAAAGTAGAGCAAAAGCTAACAAAAATTGTTTGTCCAGAATCACATATATATATATATATATATATATAAGTACATCATGATGTCGGTCGAAGGCTGCACTTACTTTTCCGTAATTTAAATACGTTGACATGCAGCCGTTTACGTATTAGTATTATGCAGTAACTAAAGATTGTGAGTTGTATGGCGGTTTTTGTCTGCAGATGGCGAAAGTGTCCTGGTTGCCGGATTTGGTGTCCTCAAAAACTCTCAGCCCGCCATATCATCGAGCTTTACTAGCGAGCTGCTCTATACGACCCAGACAGTGTTACCGCCCCAGAATTGCTCCAGGCTCAGCTCGTTCAAAACCGAGTTTTGCGCCCATAGAAACAATTCAGGAATCTGCATCGTACGTATGCGTCATAAAACACTCTTGTCATTTGCGATATTGGCTTGCTCCTTCACTATTTATAGACATTTTTTTTCATCCCTATGTGCAATATATAGCGTATTGACACCCTTATTGTCACATGAAAGGATGAGTGTACCAACGAATGTATGATCATGTGACAGAATTATTTTCATACTTTTAAACGGAATTACTATGTGCTACATTTTTACCGCTCAGCTTTGATGTATATATATATATATATATATATCCTCAAGGAAGCCTCTCTACGAGCCTACTATAGTTGTCTCACAACTCCGCTAAACAATCAGAGACAAGCGTTGGAGCACGTGCTCGAGGGCCCGTTTCTCAATATTCTATAATTCTCTCTTAACAGCCCAGTTGAACAAACGCAGACGGCCGTCCGCCATGAAAATGCATTAGCATTTAGGGTTTTTAGTCTCAGGTTATTTAATTTTATATCAAATACATGGTGATACAATGTCCCAACTTGTTTTGATTAAATTGATTCCGAACTTGAAAGTTTGGATCATCATTTAGCAGTCCACATTTTTAAGAAATGCCTGTACTGTTCAGGTATTTATTGAGTAAATCCGAGCGACCTAGGGAGTTTGCCGAGCTGCTCATTTAGATGTGGGACTAATAGGCGGATCCAGGCCGGCCTGCGCGTACCCTCCTGAGTCCGAAGATTCTAATTAAATGGGTTTAAAATAAATTTAAAGACTCCATATATTGAGGTCCAGGGACGTTTTAGAATTAAAACCAAAATCAATTGAACTCCTGCCTAAATTGCTCGCATTTACTTCTGTGCATTGTACACAATTTGCGTACAACGCGACCAACAATATACCAGCAGCTGGCTTTTATCAAGACAAACAAGTGATTTTATGATCTGGTAACCGTCACATTCGTGCGTCCCACGACTTATCTTACATGAGAGCGTTGCACTGTTTGCAGAGAGTACCCACTTAGCACATTTCTTCTGCTCACGTTATAGTATATTCATTTATTGCTGTCGAAGGGACCTGCACGTGAGCGCAGTGCGTTTATTTGGGTGCGCCGGAACCTAACATGTCTTATCCTTCTGTCATAACGATATACTAGCAAACACACAAGTACATGAAGAGAAGGGTAACCGCGCTTCATTTGAACGTCTACCACGTTTTACCACAGCTTACTGCAGCGGGATATATATATATATATATATATATATATAATTCAATTTCATAGACATAGTGCCACTTCCGTAAGTCATATGTACGTCACCTCTATCTATAGTCTGCGCTCACCTTTTTGGGAGTAGCTATATTACTCATTTGCATCATGAAATAACAACAACAACAACAGAGGCAGCAGCAGCAACAGCACTACATATTGTATCAGAATATCCGAAAAATATACACAATGCGTAATCGTATGCCACAAAATGTTCTGCTCTGGACTGGTGTATTCTATTCTGCAACACTACGTACTTGTTATGAAATCTGTTTCAACAGGGTGATTTCGGAGCATCGGCGATGCAGCTCGTTGACGGTCAGCTGGTCTCGGTCGGTATTGTCATGAACACCGTGACCTGTGGAAATTCCCCGGACTACTATACTAGAGTCAGCGCGTATGTGACGTGGCTGCACAAGACTATCAACAAGTCCCCGGCCAACTTCACGTTATTTCAGACAAAAAATCTCCTAGCCGCATCTTTGCCCGTTAGTTAGCCGAACACACAATGCATACATTTGTACATACGATTGCACTACAATTTGTCGATCGCCATACGGGACTGTGTAACAGCAAACCCAATACGATAGCTGAACGTCTAGAAAATATCACGCGTCGTGATTGCAGATTACACAACTCTGGAATGCTAGCGTTGCCTAGCTAGAGTTGAGTAAGCATACGGTAAATATAATAAATTATCATTTTTTTATAATAAGTAAATGCCAAATGGATGTATTGAAACTACTATATCAAAATAAAACTTGAAAAAACGACTTCTTGTTTACATGTGCTCAACTTCTTGGTGCACAGAGATTGTTATGTAAAGAAGAAAAACTAATAATTCACTATGATGGCATTTGCACTGCATTCTTGCAAAACTTGTTTGTCTGTTTGACGTAATATGTGCTGGCCATTTTGGTTGCAAAAATTGAACTCCCAACAAAAAATCGTGACGTGCGTGTTAAAGACGATACCAGAATGAGACTTCCACCACGCCATCTAGACTAGAAACAATTTGTAATTTACAGTGGTATAATTCGCTGTATATGATTAGCAGTTATGATAACTTATGACAGAATACACATCGTGTCTTTAGGAAGAAAAATCACTATTTAGATTTCGACGCAATTTCTACCAAGTTCCACTCTACAGGTCTTAAGAAAGTGGATCTTCTCTTTGTCAAAGCACACTTTCTAATCGCGTTCTTCCATGTTCATTAACTAGCGTTTGTCGTGATCGAGGGACCGTCGTCTTTGCTTTCCGGAGGTTTCAGGAAATGCATAAGAACCATTGTCTAAGAGGCGCTATAGAGCACTGGACTTGCTCGAAGCTTGCTGGGCAATCTTAGCAGTCGCTCGTTATTGCACCACATTATTTCAGTACGATCATCACCACACCTGCATTCCAGGCGACCACTACCTTGCCAATCGATCGGTGACGTTTCACCTTTGTGAACCGATTCGGGGCACGTATAAGTAGAAATCGTAAGCAAAACAGTGAAATGACGCGTGCGGCTTTTTTTTTGTTCTGGGAGGTTTCGGGAATGCATGATGCACATGCGCCACTAGCAGCCTGCGTGACTAGTGTGAGACTCGCAAACCCACTAAACCCGGATTCCTCACCACCCCCCCAGGCTCGGTATTACTTTGGCATTACATCGAAGCCGTGGGAGAGGCGTCTCTGCCGTTCTCCTTCAATCAGCTCTATCCCTGACTATCATCCCGCATGTCTACCTGCGGTTGGATAGGGGGATGCCATTTTGTAATCCGTCCTGTGAGGGTGCGTCGAGACTATGAAAATCAATGAAAGCAGCGTGCGGCTGCTTTCATTGATTTTCAAATAGCATTAGATTGTGTCTCCGAACGAGATCTGAGCCTTCGTGAAACCACAAAAAGCCGTTTTGACGTCACCAGCTTCATGTGCAATCTCGCCCGTGCCATGTCAAACTGTAACGTCATTACGGTCAAGAATGGCAATCATTGCGTCACTGAGAGCGTCATACAGAACGTCGGTTTTGTACCGAGCGACTCGCCAGCCCGATTCGGTTCATCTTTTAGATCGCAGGGCTGTCGGGAAGATAGAGTGAGAACATATGTTTTCAATACAAGGTAAATGCCGGAGTGGATTGAACTTCAGCCATGACATAAAAAACCGTACACGGGCATTAACCTTACAAAAAAAATATTGAAAAAAAAAAAAAAAAAAATATATATATATATATATATATATATAAAGTTTAAATAATAAAAGCATACATTTTGTCTAAAAAACTTTGCCGTTCAGACAAACATACAATGTAGCACTAACCGAAGAGCGCGACCTGGCACAAAAATAATCTTAAAGTATGTACAAAAGGAAACGTTTTTATTTTAATTATTGTGTCGGCAACCTTTGTGGAAATAGTGAGATGTTACTATACCGTATTAAATTAGAACGACACTCTACGGTCTCGAGTGCGGAATATATCTTTAGATTATGCCAATAGGCTATACAAGTATATAGCGACGAAACTTAAAACTGTACAATTGTCATATGTGGTTCAAAGAGTGTCGTTCTTTATTGAGCTTCATTTTAAAATGTACTAAACGCTCCAATGTTCACGATAGCACTTTTGTCGGTATGTTCCTCTTTTAGGCTGGTCTCTGTCTGAAGCAGTCTTACCAAATGCTGTCTAATAAGATTAACTTGTACTGGGGCTTTGTCTGCTACACTTGTCTATCTTTTTAATTGCTAATCTTTTTATTCTCGAATTCTGTATTATGTGTAGGAATATTAAAATACTTGAACGATCCGAATGGAACGGTATGCGACACCCCCTCCCCCCCAAGTGATCGGATCTCCCAAGTGATCGGATCTAGTTTCACTAGATGGTACTAGGTTATATCCACTAGACTCACCTGTTACCTCAAGCAGCCATGAATGTCGGTCGTCTCTTGTTTCATGCATGCGTAGCTTGCGTTGATTTCGAGTTATTTGTTGCGTGCCCCGGAGAAGCCGCACTAGTCTTCCCTACTATAGTTCATTTTTTCGTCCAGAACCACCTTTCATAATTTATTTATTGCATCATATATATATATATATATATATATATATATATATATATATATATATATATATATATATATATATATATATATTTAATTGTAATAAAACACACATGTTTATAGATAAGTAATAAAATATCATCGAGCTAACTGCATAAGAGAAATCGCTTTCTGACAGGTATCGAGATGGTAGATGGGGCACGGTTGATCACATAAATGACACAAACAGTCGACGTCAAGTTCGTGGTTTTTTTGCCAGGATTTTCTGGGAGACGAAATCTAGTTACTAGATCTTCTACAAGTGCCTAAGTAGAAGTCCTAAGGTAAACTAGACGGTTTTTCGCATTTCGTGGCAACACAATGGCTAACTTGAAAAACGTGGGCTTTACCTTATCTAGTTTTTCTAGCTGTAATAGACTCAGGTGCTCGCATGTGACCTGGATGCCGTAGGCCGCCACCGAAGCAACTCTCAGGTCAAAAAGGTCAGGTGGTTTTAGTGTGCTCTAAGATAATTGTTGGGGCTTTCAATTGTGGACATCGCGACTTGACTTTTTCTGGTCCGTTCGGCGAGTGTTGTCCGAAGGTTGTGCCCTTCATCAAACAGTTAACCCCAAGGTAGCAGAAGGTGTTAACAAACTCGACTGCACCAGTACTGAATTTCAAGCGATCGGAACGAGCAAGCGGTCCTTCAGGTCTAAATTTAATGGCTTTTGTTTTCTCGGCGTTAATTATAAGGCCGTAGTTCCCGCAGTACTCCTTCCAGGGTGCATATGCTTCGCTGCAACTCCAATTTGTCACGACTGTACATGACGATATCGTCACCATACAGTATGATGCCGAGCGTGTCGTGTTCCTTCTGAATTATTGGCGGCAGGTCGCTAAGAAAGACAGAAAAAAGCAGAGGCTAAGATTATCATCTGAGCATAATTGTGGTCTGGATAACGGGCTCATGCTCACATATCAAATCGTGAAGAATTATCGGGTTTGCTTGGAGAATGCTGGCGATTAGGGTTAGTGTTTTGGGGCCAATACCTGCATTGGCGAGCTTCTGGAGTACAATATTTCGCGGAGCGGTGTCAAAAGCGGTCTTCAGATCGACAAATAAGGCATATAGAACCCTTCCCCGTGACTTATGGAGCTTTAGGCTTCTTTTCACTTTAGATAATAACTTCGTGCATGCTGTTATGACCGACTTTCCTTTACTTACTTAATTCATGCTGTTCTTGCGGCATTATATAGCGATAATGAAAAAATATAGAAAGGCGTGTCACCCTCTCCAAAATCGAACATCAGTAGGATCACCTTTTTCTTTTGGGATGACTTTAAGGATGCACTCCCGCCTCATGGCTCTCATCTAAGCATCTATTAAATATTGCAAGGAGTATAGGTTAAATACTAGGGGTGTCTTGGAGGTGTTCGTTTCGGACAAGGTCGGGACCGAAACCTATATTTCTTTTCGCTTGGCCAATAGCCTCTAGAACCTCGTTGTAACTGACGGGTGCTTCTAGAGATGCTGCTAGAACCTTCTCAGATTTCCCAGGCATCCCCTCCCGCATCTCCAGGAATTGTGCAACTGCGAAACACCCGCGCTGTCTGAGCGGCAAGGTAGGGTCGTTCTTGTGCTTTCACCACTAGCCGTTGTTCCTGTTTTATGAAGAGTTCCTCCTTCTTTGTGGATGAAAGGAACCGATATTTCTCGCGCAAGTCTAAGTAAGCGTTCCGAGTTGACCGATCTGTCCTCGATGCTGATAGCAGACTTAGCAAATGTTGGTGAAGTTTATAATATTCCCGATCAAACCATGCGGCCGATTCCCGTTTGAAATATTGCGATTTGCGGGCTGACTCCATCACTAACGTTGAAAAGAGGTCAACGACATAAGATAGCGCCTTGGAACTCAATCGATTGAGGATCCCACTCCGCGAGACCCTCTAAGTGCAACTTAATATTGATTTTCTTATAGACACCACGTCTGCTAGAAGTTGTAGCTGACGTAGTCAACGAAACATCAATAGAGACGGGCACGTGTTTCTTTAGACCTGTAACCTTCAGATATTCGTACCCTTTGAATGCCACATCATCTTTGCAAAATGATTACTAATATTATTATTATTATTATTGCACATTAACTTTTCTGTTCCGCCTATTAAAGCCCTACAGTGCCATTCCATCTTAGATGAAGACTGTCATTTTGCTTGCTGGTCGTTCTGTGCCGTTGTATTATGCAGTGACTAGGTCATTTCCAGAAGATCTTACAAAATAAGGCTATTAGTGCGAGTTACCAACCAAAGCTGCAATTGAGCTGATGGGCAATAGCTCTTGCAGTTTTCTGGTTTAGACATGAAGACGCGAATTTTCAAGGTTGTGTGGGTTTATTATCCCGATTACAGTAGGACAGATCATCTGGCCAGTCGAAAAGGACATTGAGAGGAAGATACTTACTCCTTCATCAAGCAGTATCAGCTGCGAGTACGATTAGACCGCACATTGACCAAGTACTAAAAACGATAGCGGCGTGGGAAAAGCCCTTGATTATACGCTGCAAGAACATATTGAAGCTAAGCAGAATGCAACAAAGCCAAGCCGACCGATCCGAATGAGAACGGTGTATCGAACAAATGCCCGGTATCAGACCGAAGTCTCAATGGCAGCCGAATCTTAAGCCGAGCAAAGAGCATTACATCCACTATTAAATAAAAATAAAACACCCCGACGCGCCAACTTGTAAGAGCTGCTGGCGAGGAGAGGCCACATACAGAAGTAGCATACGCCGCATATTGACGAGACTTAGTTTAATAAAGTGCAATAATTCAAACAATTTTTGTCAATTATAATTTTGCGGTTTTCATTCATTGTAACCATTTCTACTTACTTTCAAATACTCCCCCCCCCATTCACAGCTCATGATTTCTTAGAGAACCTGAACTTCGTTCCTATTAGCAGAGAACATCAAGAATCGTCTTATCTATCCAAGATATCTTAGTCATTATTTGTAAGGTTACGTAAAGCGAATTTGCTACACTGATCTATATTTAGCCAGATGGGGCTCCCGTACAGGAGAGCAATATGTGAGTTTGGGAAAAATACGGGGAATGTAGACATTAGGGGTTGTTAGAATGAAGCAACGAAAGGTGCATCTAGTGGCATATAAAATGTAATATTTGCAAATTTTACGCACTCGTGGCGATAGAACATCACTAACCTTTGAATGAGTGAGTACATTTGGCCATTTGTTAAAAAATAAGCCATTTATGAAGCCAAAAAACGGGCCATTGCTCAGCGAGCGGTGAGGTTATACTAAAAAGAATACCAGGCGTTACGCTTCTTGCAAGCGCAGGCGCTCTACGAACGTGTCTTCTTCCCCAGGTATCGGATCGGTACCACTAGGTTGATCAGGCCCAGGGAATTAACCGATCGTCCGGGTTCGGTGTGTGGCACGGTCCCCGTATCTCATTAGCCTTGAAAGTTCTCGAGTGGACCACGACAAAATGACAATATGCATTCGTTGTCATATAATCTATATTGTATGCCTTGCGGGCCTAAACAATGTTACTATTAGAAGCTAACACATCTGATCAAATTTCTGTTTACGCTGAAAGTACCCACAGTATGCGTAACTCGCGCGCCATGGGCTAATGACGCGGATAGAAAGTCATAGTTACTCTCAGCCAAAAATGTCATGCCCACCTTTGCCAGTTTGAGAGAGTAGCAGTGTCTCAGCCTTGCCGAAGTGCAATGAATGGCAAGGCCTCCTCCTGGGCTCTCCCCCTTCTTGATTACGGAGGTCCCGGCAACTGAAATAGTGTTTGAAAAGTAAAAGCTAAACATTGTATGACGTTGTTGTGCAATTATTGTACTGGCTTAAGTTATATTTTTGTACGATTTAGATAGCAGAATAGCTCTATGCAGACTAATTGCTATCATTTTTCAATTAGTGGAATTATGTGTAGCATCTATCGCAAATATACAATAGGTATACAACAAACAGAAAGCCATCCAGTCATCGTCAGCGGCCGATAAGTCGATTTGTTTGCGTATGCTTATGCTAAGCTAGCGTCTCCCGTCCCGTTGATAATGTTTGTTTTAATTTTTTAAGGGGTGGAAAATGCATTTACGCACACCCGCCGACATAATGGCTAGTAGTGTGGGGCTAAACGCACGGGCAGAGAGTACATGACTCACTCGAATCCGAGCACACTACCCACTAACAACCACCCCTCCCCCCCCCCAGAACCCCCTCCTGGTTTGGAATTGTGAACCATTACCTCGAGACCAGGAGGGGGGAGCCTCATGCTTCAACCCACTCCTTGGTCTGTAGGTGTGTCCCGAGCAGGTAAGTCCTGCTGGGTTAAATCAGGGGAGCTCCGGGCGACGAATCGCGCCCGGCGATTATTCTCCGGATCTTTTCTCGCATGAGCCCATCGAGGTATTTTAGGCCAGCATTACAGTTAGTCGTCGAATCGACCATGTGCGTGACGATCATTTGCGCGGTAGATGCCCGTAGGGTGAACGATGAGCTATCGCTATACGCAGACAACGCCGTGCATGCCTCAATGGTATGGGTGGAATCATTCGAGCACACCGGCGTCGCAGAGAAAGCATATGTCCGTAGCTGCCTTTCCGATCTTCATCATGTACGCCTGGAACTGGCCATGTCCGCTCAGCGCCTATGGCAGCGTAATATGTCATTAGTCCCTGTGACGTATACCACTTGCGCAAGTCCGTGATAAGGGAGCGTGTCCACACGTACCTTTCGTGTCTCCGGCAGGCGGGTGGGTCCACATCTCCGCGCCCCCCCGCCCCGTTGATGACCTAGAGTTCCTGATTCCTGCCAGCTTTTGCTATCTTACAGATTTTTCCCTATCTTACGAGTAGCAAAAACGACGTTTATCAATGTGTTGTTGTGGACGTTGTTGCTTTTGTTGTCTATTGTCTTAAGTCGATCATTCATTCGTTCAGATTGTTCGATCGAGCTGAAATGACCGGTAGTGATGCAGGCCGGCTGAGTTATGTTCCATCTGCAGACGCCCGCGCCAGTGTTGACCCCGCGGCTGCGTCAGCAACTGGTGACCCACGGATCCTGTCTTCGTCAAGCTATTCTAGCAGTAGTAAAACTAGTAGTGTTAGTTCTAGTACAAGACCTAGAAGTGCTCGCCTTCTAGGACGGTGTTCGTTGCGCTTTCTGTGTGTCCTGCTTCTTACGCTCCTTGTCATCCTCACACTGGCGATCGTCTACGAGGTGGGCCTGAAGGAGCCACGAGTGATGCTAAATGAGATAGGTGAGCCCTAACACCGCACAGTACGACAGTACACACGTGCACCACCGTACAGAGTACTTAAGTATAGCCTATAGGTTGCACCGTTTAGCTCATTCGCACCACACACCCCCCCACGCACCCCCTGCTATTATAGCAGCGCGCTCATGATTATGAGTGAAGTGCATATCAATCTAAGTACTGAAACACAGTGGTCTAGGGGGCTGGTGCGCTAGTCATGGTTGTCATCTACCGGGGTGTCGCCGGTTCGATCCCCGTTGGGGAACTCTAGATAGCTCAACATCCGTCCGGCCCTCGGTGTATTTGAAATATGCCTCATCATGTGTTCTAAACACTTAGGGGATGGAAGATGATATAGAATTATAAACAATTTCCGTGAAAAGATATTTTTTTATTATATTCTGGCAGCAAAATGCTACCACTAGTAGCATGTGTGCAATCACGAAATTTCCTAGCGCGAGATACTGCTCCTAAGAAAGGAGCGATTTGTGGCACATTCGAACTTAGGATAGGTAGTGGACAGCTATTCACGTCACATCTGCGGTCAAGGTGGTCAAGCTACATCCTTAACTTGATTGGTCACCACTCGCAGTGCTCTCTTAAAACGTGTATTATGCGATATAATTGTACTTGCTAATAGTAGTAGTAGTAGTAGTAGTGTAGTAGCAAAAATTGGTTTCAGAGGCAGCTGCGTCATTGGCAGTTCGCAGAGAACATGCCGCATTGATTAGGTGCGATGGGCTGAGAAAAGCTATAGGGGAAACCCCGATGATGATGATGATGATGATGATAATAATAATATTAATAATAATAATAATAATAATAATAATGTTTGCTACCTTCATACGCCGCTGTCAAGGCGCGATTACGAAAAGGCGGCCAATTCGACCTAAGTACGACGTTACAGCAAACCCGTCTGCAAGATCGCCATCACCAAGGAGGCATTCACGGTGACGTTATGCGGTGACGTTGTGTCGTTAAAGAATCGCCGTTACAACGTCTGCAATGCTTTATGTATAGATATAAAGCCACTAAGTACTCAAAAAGACAAGATTTAATCTTAAGAAATTGTGGACACCTTGTGCGTTTGATGTCGGAATATCAGACGAAGGCTTGCGTGTGTCAACTATGTTCATGACTTAAATTATAGTAAAACTGGGGCGTCCTTCAGATGCGGTGATCCAAGACAATTTTTCATTCATTTGAAGGTTATTAGATTGCCCATTGGAGATATGTAGCTTTAACTCGACTCCGTTTGGCCAGTTTTACATTAGATGACAGCAATTATAATCTCTTCGAAAGCAGTATCCTGCCGATTCGACCGAGGCCACCAGCCAGAGTTCCAGCACCGGCGTAAAATCAAGGATCATTCAATCACCGGCCAGACAAGAGATTAAAGTGACACTAGGCCAACTTCACCACGGTCTTCATATGATCATTACGCAGTTATAACGTCTCAAGATCAGCGGGTACGACACACCTACACTCATTAATTCCCTGAGCGATTAACTTTGACAGCGGAATTAATCGTGATTCGGTGATTTGAAAATTGTCATTGCCTTTTTGGATTCTGATTATCCGCTATACCTAAGTATTTCGAGGAGCAAGGAAACATTGCGCTCTGGTTTGCTCAAGAGCTTTGAGAACTTTTTTTTAACGCTCTGACAACCACATTTTAGACGCTCGTAATGGGCTAATTTGCCTGCGGCACGATATCGCCTAAATGCATCTATCGTCATCGCGTTCTCGTACTGGATTTATATAGGCTTTCTCCAGCAGAGGTATGTAGCAGTAGGGCAATGACAACCACGTCCAACAAATACAACCAACACGGCCGGGGCTCGAACTAGCGATTGTTTTGTTAACCGTGGTTGCCATGGCAACGCCCCCGTTTCGAGCCGGTGCGTAAAGCCACCTAAGCCACCGCCGCTACATTCAACCGATACTTCAACCAGAGACAGGATCATAGTCCAACTGGCTGTCCCATTTTGTACTGCTAGTTGTATTCTGACAAAAGATGCAAGTTTCCACTTTAGTGCAAATAAGTGAGAACACAGTCGAAAATCGTCAGCACAGAACCCAGAACGAGAGCTTCTTGGATTTTTCCGCATCTATTGCCGGTAACCTTGCCAATGAACTAACCGGGCCAATGAACTTTTGTCTAGCGTAACTCAAGCGGATTGTCGACGCTGTATAACTTGCACAGCAGAGCATGGCTTAATGCAAAAAAGAAACATCTTCCCTTCGTCGGCGTTACGCCATCTATGCGCTTTGACGAATTAAATTACTCCGTCTTCGGAACGACTTTTTAGCAAACTAAGCGTCGATATGTGCAGAGTGCCAAAAAATCACGCTGCTTTCATTCTGTCCATGCATGCATTTTTGTCTAAGCTGAAAGGCCCCAGATTCCTACGAACAAGAACGGCTCGATCAACATTTCTGCCTACCACCGGACCCTGTAAAGAGCTGCGGCGGCTGCAAAAATTGCTGTGACTGGACACGCAAATCCAGTATGTGTATGGCCGCCAGTAACGTGACGACAGCCTAACAGCAGTGCACCTTTCCTATCCAAGTTGACGTTGCCTACAGGGGGACGCCTACAGGAGGACGTCAATTTACAACTAACGCAAAAAAATATAATATAAGAAAAAGTGCCCTTTTGGTTAACCCCGCGCAGATAAAGGCAAATTCAATCGATTGCATTGACGCCGGTAGGAGAGTCAGATTGTTGGGCAGATGTCATTAGCGGTCACCATCATCATCATCATCAACATATACGGGGCAATTCGGCCTCGGTTCCTACGCTGGACCTCCCGTAATGGTGCACACGTTCGCAGGGACCCAAATGTCATATTCCGACTGTGATTGATTGATTACATATATATATTTATATATGTAGAAGTTCTAGTGTCAAATAAATGTATACTTAGATTTACATAAGATAGTATGCCTTTCCCGGGGTCTTTCAAGCGGTATTCATTGCTGCGTCAGCTAAATTTAAAGATTGCACTTTTTATTGTTTGACGTTTCTGTCATATTGTTTGGCGTAGACTGGCGATTTAAGCTTGCATGGAGCGGTATACATCAACCGCAATAACGCATAGCACACAACGTAATTGCAACACAGTGATCTAGCCCTGACAAACTTAAAAACATAGTTTAAAGAGCTTCATGTCATATTAGTGCATCCTTGCCCACTCCTATCGGTCATCTACAGTACGGTAGAATCGAAAACCAAAGCTGAACACTACAACAACCTGGACTCGAAGTAACTTTAAGCCTCACGCACAACTACATACACAAACAATGGTTTTCAAGCCCGCGGCTGCTACGATTATGACGTATATATGTAACTTATAATCAAGTACATAATTATGATATGCACCCTTTTGCTAACCAAATGCCTAATATGAAATAATAAAAACTCGGCCTATTTAGATTTTCTAAAGATTTTCAATTTAGTGCGTTTTTTTCATTTTCGCACATTTTTCGACACCCTAAGCGAACGGCATTCAGGTTCACTTAATATGTAGGATTCGATTTGCTGTTTGGGATATCTACGTTATATATGTTAAACTAAACTTAGTTTCAATTAAGATAACAGCTAAGGAAAAGGCAAGGCTCGAATAATAACATGCCTTCCTATTTCTGTTCTTTTTCGATCCCTCTTTTTCTGTGTCACAGGTTGTGGAACTCCAGATTTCATGAATCCCTTGTTAATTGGAAATGGTAAGCCAGCTGGATATGCCTTTCCGTGGACAGTTGCTATAGTAGCCGTATTAAACGTGGAAGAGGTAATAGGCACAGGAGCCCTTGTATCATCCCGGCACGTATTAACGTCTCCTGCCGCGATTTACAAGTATGTACATACTGAGATATATATATATATATATATATATATATATATATACAGAAAGCGCATGTTGTGCTAATCTTTCTCTCGATCCTCTCATTTTTTCTCACATCAGGGGCAATCGAGCAATCATACTAGATAATCTAGGTTAATTACGTTTACTCAGTGTGTTAAATAGCACTAATAATGTTGATGTAAGGGGTGGTCGTTTCTACCTCCCATGTTAGATCTTCTTGATGTCAACTGATTTGTCGTGCCATAAATATATATATATATATATATATATATATATATATATATATTTTTTTAACAAGGTATTTAGACTGTACACGTACGCATCTTTTAGTTGTGTTCACATCAGTCGCATCGTATATTTTACAAAAACGGATAGCTGCAAGTGTTATCCTAGTGGACGCTGCGCAACTGCCTTCTACGGGAGCTTTGACACTAATTTCAATACGCAATGTACGCTAGAGTAATGTGCGCAAAGTACGAGAGTACATATCTAGAGACCAGCAACAACTAAGCTGTGGTTTTATTACATCTGTTAGTCTCATCAATCGAACTGAATTGTAGTTTGTCCCAAATACTAGAATATAAAAATGTTAGCTATTATTTGGTACCACGCCCGTCTATGTCTGCACGACACTTTGCTGGTTGTCGTAATATAATATATGATATTTACTGACATATGATACTAAGAGATGAGCTTAACATTCGTTCAGACAAAATGGGCAGATTGTATAACGTGCCAGACCTAAACCTGTGACTTCACTTAATTTCTTATATACCTTGCACTGCTACCATATGAAGTTTTAATTCGCTCCGTTTGTCATAAAAGCGTGTAACCTCTGTGCAGAAAGAAGAGATCTGTAAATAACCAAAACGTGTTTGCCTTATAAGTAGTCAGACTGTACAAAAAACTGCAATCAGATCAAACCTGCTAACCGCAGGTCTTTTTGTACAAATAAATACTAACTATATTAAAGTTATTTATATATACTTACATTTAAGTAACATATAAACTATTGAATATAAATACAAGCACATGATGTGCTCGCAAATAAGGATTTTGCTACTAAGAACTTTTGAAAGCAAACACATACGGCACTAATGGAGCGCCATATTTCGCATGCTTTTTCCAATCAATTGTCGTGAATATTTAAATATTCCTCCTCATATATTAGAGACGTATTAGCTGTGGAAACGGGGCAACGCGGCCTCGGTCTGAGAAACCCTCCAGAGATGGTTGGTCCCTACATTGGACCCTTCGTAAAGATGCACACGTTTACAGAGACCCAGTTGTCATGTTCCTACCGTTGGTGATTGAATAGCAGCTGTGAAAATATGAGATAACTTTGCCTGCATCCTCTAAGTGATTTACCAAACTTATTAACAGGAATTATTTGATATCCTGTAATCGTATTAATAGGAACGGCTACCCGAGATCATTTGTTATCCACTACGGATCGCCCAAGCTTTCATCCGCGCAGTCCGTTGCAGCTCTTGATATCAAGTATGTATACATATATATATATATATATATATATATATATATATATATATATTATGTCAAGTCACTATAGGAAAGCCGTAGCTAGATGAAACTTAATTTTTAAATATCCAGACAGGCAATTTTTTTTTAATGATTTTCCGTAAGGCTATTGCCCGTGTACGGTTTTTTCATGTCATGGCTAATTTTAATCCACTCCGGCGTTTATCGTGTCTAAATTGGAAACCATGCAAATATTTCTTCATAAATTAAACAACTTCGCGGGCAACAAATGGAAGAAACGGAACTTTTTCTTTCCAGATAAGCAGAATATAATTTTGCCGTATAGCCCTTGATCGGTGCCAGAAACCCGTAATGAACCACGCCTTTGCCACGTGTACACCAATTACACAAGACAAAGGTTTTTTTTTCCACATCAGTCAGCGCATAGGCAACCCAATTATAAATTTTATAAACCCCGCCTATTGAATTCAAATTCGCTTTTTGCTAGGTATTATTTGATACATCCAACTGGTAGGCAGCCATAGCACTAATGATCGACGGATTTTTCGTCAATCACAAATTTTACATCTGAGACTTTCGAAAAGAGTACGAACCTCGGCATTCGTAATCGCCGCGGTGTCTTTGAGTTTGAACCTGAAATCTGATAAAATCGAATTTATTGGTTCACGAGAAAGACTCGTCTTTTAATGCGCACCTAACTTTTTTTTGGTGTCCAACCTCAGTCCCTTTTACGGCTCTCATTACTGCCGTCTACCATATATATATATATATATATATATATATATACATACAGGGTGACCCATGATATATATATATATATATATATATATATGCAAGTGGTCTTTAATGTCTGTAACGCTTTATTGTCCACCCAGAAGTATAATATGTCTTCATACGTTTGCAGACAAACGAATTTTAGAAACGGGTCACTTCAACATAACATCATATTGCTATACCTAGAGTTGCCGCTCCCTAGCGTACCCAAGCTGTGCGTCCCCTTACGAACAACCAAGCTACCATCTCGTCCAAAAGGTAGGCAGAAAGCTAACATCCCAGAGTATGCTTTTTGATTATTTGTTATCGTTAATAATTTAATTACAATTTAGAGCAATGTTAACAGTTATAATATAAATTTAAAAAATAATAAAACAAGGAAGTTTAAATTAAATGTGTACGACTACGTTTAATATGGCTTTTAACTTAGTGGACTAACTTATGAACACGTACGAATGAATTGACTTCATGATGTTGACCATCCATAATTGAATTACTTAGCTTGGATCAAACGGGCTTGACCATGCATTGCAGACGTTTTCGAGTGGCCGCATTATATGTTATTAAAAAAGAACGACACTACCAGCAGGGACGCATCCATAATACAATTTTTTTGAACTATTACGGAGAGCTTTATCTTAACACTATTTTAAAGGAATTAACCTGATATTTCAAGCATTGTGCTAGTGAATGCTATTTTTGTTTGCGTAGGATCCAAACTACAAACCGTTTAGAAACATATTTCGATACAGTGGTATTATGTTTAATGTACATCCACTCTAAAATCTTTCGGATCTAATGGGTTTGTGTCAACCCCACAAGTTAGCCAAATTAAACACTCTATGCTGAGCTTCTACGCAGAGATGCGATCCGATCGCCGGCCAAGTTCGAATATTACCCAATCATGAGCCCGATTCAAAAATGAAGAGTTCCTCTGCAATTGCATCTTACAAACGTACGGTACAACTTTTTCGTGATTTTGTGGCATATTTTTAATTGCCATATCAGTGTATCACTGCGGCGTATGACAGTCTGTGCCACACTTTCGCGACTATTATGCGTCGAAACGCAGTAGACAAGTCTAAGCAGTCAGAACGCCGGTTGACAGCTACAGAAAACTAGAGCACACATAGAGCTTACAGACAACATATCGTTTTACCGGGCAACTGATTGAGAGCTAGAGAACAAAAGAGAAAGAAAGATGGAGAGCTATATAGAGATAGAGAGATAGATAGATAGATAGAGAGAGAGAAGAGATCTGGGAGAGAGAGAGCAAGAAGGATAGGGTAGAGAAACATTTTGGACACTTGGAACTAGGAAATCTAGATGGGAAGATCTATTGGTCTGTCTCAGAACCGGCGGCACCGTCACGAAATCAAGCCGAGTTGAGCCACTGTCACGGCACATCTCGACGAGTTGAACCGCGGCGATATCTTGTTATCGGCGCGGCAGCGTTGTCACTGGCATTACTTAATTAGCAAGCCTCCGTCGATACTCGAAGGGCCGCCATGTTGCCGAGGCCTCGTTCGTATGCTGTTGAGGCGTTAATTTTTCACCTTTTGACCTTTGATGAGAGTGTAATAGTCGTAAGCTTTCATCACTGTAATAGCTAATTCTATTGAATTGAACGATATCGCTGTGTCAATTGCTCCGATGGCCCTCATCATACGCCATATCCAGGCTAAGTGCCAAGCGACGCTCACTGACACCAAAACGAACCTCATCTTCCTTACGGAGTCTCCCAAGAACCCAACGTCTGAGGTCGATTACGCTTCCACGCAACACTCGGCCAAGTCCAAGAACCTCATACAAAATGCCATTGAGGCGGGCAACGCTAGGCTAAAAGCCGTCTCGGCCAAGGTAGCTAGTTGAATGCATCCCCAATGCACATCTTTGCACATTGCTAGACAATGCGATAGCTCGTATTGGTATTGTCCTGAGCCTGGGAGCTCCTGTACGAGTGGTCCGAGCCTCGTTTTAGTGACGTCTCCGTACATATATATATATATATATATATATATATATATATATGCCCAGTTAGGTTAAATTTAAAAAGGCCTTAAGGCAGGCAGAGAACCAAATACAATTCATCTTCAAAAAATGTTGTAAAATGCGTTAACCGAGGCGGTGATTAGCAAATTAACGCGGATGCACGTCGCCTAAACCTGCTTAATTTTAATTAACACATCTTTGTGGTTGACAACATATATACGAGTCACGTGCATACACGTTCTGTACACACACACCTACCAAACAAAAATGTCTTAACCTACGGCCTGCAGAAGGCGCGCATAGCTTTCTTCTGCGGCACGATATGGTCAAATGTCTTGTTCACCGAAATGATCTACCGTCGTTGAAGTTTTAAAGATTCCTACTTTGAGTTCTGCCCCGTGCAGCGCCATGATGGTGGTGGTGGATTAAGTCTGCGCTTCGCAACCAGAGGAGACACTAGATTGGTGCGCGGGTTCGAGCCCCACCGTTGCCCCACATTTGTATTTATGGGGGTTTGTCTATGAAGCAATGTGATAAACAGTACCGTGGACGTTAAATCTTGGCTGAGGGTCAACCCGAAAACTTTACTTTTTACCACAACAGGTCAGTGCAGAGGCCGTTTCCAGCTAACGCCGCCGATCGTTAACGTAAGCGCTGCGTACGGTGTCGAATGCAGACCCCCATCGGTTTTTGGACAACATTTGCACAATTTGATCTGCGTCTGGCCCTGCCCATGTCATCCGAGCTCTCACTTTCTCTCTCTCTCTCCCTCTCTCTACCCCTTCCGCTTGTCTCGTGCGAGCGTCCGCCCTAAAATGACTGGCACCCGTCTGGCGTCGTCTGGTGCGACGCCGCATATTTTATATTTTCCACCAAGTGTGATGATGTACCGTCCACTCGACACGCGTCATTGACCATGTTCATAGCGCATGGGAGCAGGTCGTTACACAAGCTGTGACGCGTGACCGAGCAGCAGCGGCGGCTCCAAGGAGGCACGTGGCGCGACTGCACACAGCCCTGGCGTCAGGCGTTCACCACCCCGCACAAAACTCTCGAAGAACGCGTCAAAAAGACGCATGAGCTCTGCTCAGAACACCAAAATTGAGTTGAAGGAGGTTTCCCGCCGCCTGATTTATGACCTTCACTATAGATACACGACGCGGCGCGGCTGATGCCCTCAAGATGGCCCTTAAGGAGACCCGGCTAGATATAGATAATTCTATCAAAATTGTCTAGGCCGCACATGATCTCACGCACCACACAGCGGGACACAAAGACCCTCAGTCTCAGTCTGTCAACCCTGGTGCGATCTGTGTTCGGCTGAGTCTGATCCGGCGGCGGCGGCGATGGAATATCTCAAACGAAGATTACGTCGGCCAATGATAGGGCAGGACATCGACACTCTCAAGGGGCATGTACTAGCCACACCCGAGGCGAGCTCCGACCGAGCTCAGCGTCTTTTAAGGGTATACCGCCGTTTTATCGGGGCTGGCAGAACAGTTTTTCTTTACTACTTGGCATTGTTTCGAAAAACTAGTAACAATTATTGGCACTCTAAACTGATTGATCACTGATCGCCTAGCGAGCAAGCAAGTGATCGGCTAACCTTTTAGCGATGCGGGGCAAAAATGATCAAACAGGTAGTGTAAAAATGATCAAACATTTGAAAGTGCCACAGCAATGATCAACTTTGTTCAAAATCAGCACGGTGCCGCCACTGACGCTTGAGGCGCCAGTATTATTGCAACGATGCAGTCTGGGTTCTCGGGAACAATAGATAAAGTGTGACATAATACGTGAGAAAAACTGACGTCGTTTGGCATTCCCAATACGAGATCTGTCGCCGGTTCAATTCCTGTTGTTGATCGAATTTTCTTTGAGCAACGCTTATTGAGAATACATGATAAATCATACCACTGAAAGTCAGCGGCCATGCTGCCACAAGGACTGTTGGAGAAACCTTAGCTATTTTAACCTGTCCGGCCTTCGGTGCATTGAAGATATACCTTAAGTTAAGTTCCAAGCCCGTAGGGGACGGAGGATAATCCAGACCGGCTCCAGATCCGGGCCGGCTCATAACGCTGTATGTACGGGTAAATGCGTCGAGCATATAAAAACAGTTTATCAGGCACAACTTAGACGAAAATGGCTAACCGTATAAAAGCTGCGCGTACAAGAACTTACCAAACGGCAATAACATTGTTTCTGTTTTTGCTTGCAGTTGGCGATCAGTTGCTGGTGGCCGGATTTGGTGTAACCGACCCGTACAAGGGTGACAAAGCTGTTGAGCTTATGTACGGCATCATGCAAGCGGTGAAAAACGAAGAATGCTTTAACGGCGTGGAAGAGGAGTTCAACTTCTGCCTTAGTATGTCCTTTGTGGGCGTCTGCTATGTGCGTAAAAAAAGTAGTCTCGTAAAAAATAAACCCCCGCTCTCAATTAAAATTCTTCTGTCGTCAGCACCCCCTAGCCTAGTAATTGCGTTGAGTCTGCGCAGATGGACGGTGCAAAGCATTTGCATAGGAAGGGAACCGAATGAAGTGGCGAGGACGAACGTGAAAACGTTATAAGTCACAGATGATATCTAAACCGACTATTTGTTTGTCGTCAAAATGGAGAGCCCATTCTGAGTATTCTGCTACGTGGCCACATTGTTTGTTCAACACGCACTTGGAAATTATATGTTGCCCATGCTGATGAGAAAACAAGCACGGTGTCAACGAAGGATTCGTGTTCTCAAAGCGATTACTTAGCACTCTGCAAGCTATATAAGACGCACACAGCAAATAGTCTAAAGTTTATTATCAAATTTACTTGAGATTAGATACGACATTCAGGCCAGCGGTGACCTTGAACTTAGTGTTATTTGGCTCTGTCAACAGGGTGATGCCGGCGCTTCAGCGATGGTATCTTTCGACGGACGATTAGTGTCGGTTGGCGTTGCCTCGACATCACTTTGTGAGGAAGGTCCGGACTCGTTTGTCAGTCTTAGTCCGTTATTGAGTGGCTTTACGAGACTGTTGAGCACTAGACGGTCAACCTTGACGAGTTATCGCAGTCCAGCAAGAAACAAAGCTCTGCTCCGAGAAGAATGGACGGCAGAACGCCTTAACTAAAGTAAGAAATTGGAAGTAGTGTACATGATTTTGTGGGAGCCGTATGGGAGCTAAACCGTATTTGGCAAACACGTTACGTTCTGGTACTAATAAATGTTTTATCTTTGTACTAATTGTAGTGGCTGGCTCATTGATTTCAAAAGAGTGATCTAGTAAGCGACCCGATAGTACACGATGTACTATTCGAGGCAGAATATTATACCTGCTGTGTTCTCACCGAACACGGCAACAAAGACGGCAAACACTGTTTAATTAATAAAGTTCACGTGGCCAGGCTTATGCGTAAATGACGCTGCCAGCAGTGCTTTGCCAAGCCACATGACAAGACGACTGCCTACGTATATTTAAATTTTATTTTATTTTAGTAGGGCGGACGTGAAGGACAGCGCAGCAGGTGCTCGGCATCGCTTCGTGCACCGGCCTTCTTAAATTTATCTTGATGGTACAATGATGGTTGATGATTTGATGAACAATCACAGAGGTTTGAATTTCATGGTGTATGAAAAATGCTAAGAAGAAAAGCGGCGAACAATGCGCTACCTAAATAAGCATTTAGGTTGCTTTCCGTCATTGCGGAGGAGGCAATGACGTCACCAATGCAAGAGCAGGAAGATAATTTCTTTAATAGTGTTGTGTTTCTCAAGAAACGTACTTCTTTACTGGTGTTGTTTTTAGCAAGAAATGTATTTCTTAAATGGTGTTGTTTTTAGCAAGAAAAGTATTTCTTTATTGGTGTTGTTTTTAACAAGAAGGGTATTTCTTAAATAATGTTGTTTTTAATAAGAAAGGTATTTCTTAAATGGTGTTGTTTTTAGCAAGGAATGTAGTCCTTTAATGGTGTTGTTTTAGCAAGAAAAGTATTTCTTTAATAGTGTTGTTTTTAGCGAGAAAGATATTTCTTTAATGATGTTAACTGTTTCGCGCAGGCGTCTAAAGAAACTCGACTTCTGCACATAGAGTAATGACAGTGGCAACCAGATACGAAGCGATGCCTAGCAGTTACCGTTCCCTGGGGGTGGGCGGGAGGGAGGCGGGTCTTAGTGGGTTTGTGAGTCCCACACTAGTCACTGGCTGTGGTGACGCATGTACATCACGATTCCCGGAATCCCCCAATATTAATGCTGAGAGGTTTCAGCATTAAAAATAAAGGCAATGGCAACCTGGCACTGTCGAAATGAAACAAGTGAATGCCACGCTTTCGAAAAATCTGGGACCAACACAGTTGGCGTAGAAGGCTTTAGCGGGCGGGCTGTAAGCGTGGCTAACTGGCAGGAGCAAAACTGTAAGAGCCGCTTGTAAATTACATACGCACGGTGGTGAGGCCTACATTCTGTGTGGTGCTGCGTGACGGAGCTTACGCAAACTAATTTAAAAATGAGTTCTGGCCGAATGAAAGCCTGTTCCGACGTTAGGTCGGGGGTGTCCTCTAAGAGAGGATGGGGGTTAATAGCGGAGTGTTATCACGCCTGACGGTTCAAGTCTCCACAAAATTCTAGAATTGTAAGCGTAGGGGGGCAATAGATCCTGCACATGTTGACATGATTACGCTGGTTAACATCCCACTCCTTAAGAAGACAATGAGCGGGACGAAATGCATATGAGGGGTTGCACCAGACGGCTGTCTTACCCGGGGGAGGATCTATGACTGGGTTATAAACCTATCTTTATGAACGCTTATCACTGACAGAAAGCTTGTGAGTGGTCGTAGGGTAATGATTTTAAGGTATTTGGTGTGATAGCTAATAAAATAACTTCATTTTTGCGAATTCCGTTTTAAACGACCATGTCGCATCTTCGGGCCGGCGTTATATGATCATCGGAGAAAGCAGAATTTTCGGTGTGCTTAGTTTCGGTATAGGAGGTCTAGCTGTCTCACAATTGCACATGTTGTGCTCCTATATTGGGCAAAAACACCAGTGTCACAAATTGTAGTAATTTCACTCTCACTCCGAAACAAGACTTTTCAGAGACCATATTCTATTGAAAAAACACTTGCTCTAACGTGCTCTACAATCCCATATATCGCGCCCGAAATATTCCTGAAAAACTGATCTGGATATATATATCCAGATCTGTCGCTCAAGACAAATGCTGCTCGGCGACCTATAAGTTAGGGGATAATGGGTTCATCAGATTTTAATCTGGAACGGAATGGCACGACCGATGAATGACAAAATCGCTGTAACTAATTGGTCTGTCTCCGAGCTACTAATGCGACGCAGATTCGTAAAGTTCAGGTGCTCTATAAATCTACAACCCAGGTCCTCACAGGTCATGGCGACTTCCAGTCGTACCTGTTTAGGATGGAGAAGGTCCCCAGCCCCACGTGCGTCCACTGCGGCGAGGGACTCGACGACACCCCGGAGCACACTGTCCTGAGGTGTCCTATTATGGGCGGAACAACGCGCAAGCCTAATAGAGCTTTTAAGGAACAAGCCAGCGTTCAGCCTACAAGGCATGATCAAGCAAATGACAGAATCAGCATCACACAGGTGCAAAAGTGTCGCAAGTTTTTAAGAACATACTGCAGAAGAAGACAAGGGCTGCCCTTCGAGTTCGCCTGCGCCTCCCCGAGGCTCCCGGGGAACACACTCGCCAGGAGTAATAGACTCGCTCCCCCTGACTATTTGATGTTATGCGCAAGTGGTTTCCCAGTCAGACGGAGGGACGGGCACATGACTGGTTCCTAGTGGGTTGGAGTTCCACACTACCGGCCCGCGCTTGCAGAGAGTTCCCCTGCTGCGGCGTTCGTGTGTGCTACCGCATTTTCCAGTTAGTCCTAAAAAAAAGGACTCTATAGATTCACCAGGCATTTTATGCCTAGGTTTGCTCAGTTGGCGCTTCTTTTCTGTCGTGTCTGCTGCTTAACTCCACTTGGGCTTGCCAAACGATCGGTAATTGCCGTCAGCCATGGCTGCTACAGCAGAGCCTGCTGTTTCTGTCGCTACTGTTTTTAATTGGAACCACGCGAGCCTCGTTTTTACGGTACAGTTGACAGCAAATTGCAGCTTACGTCGGCCAGTTAGGGCGGTATGCTCATTATAAACCCACAAAACCTTTTTTGGACATAACCCTAACGCAAGTCGATCTTCTTTTATCTCGAAAACCTCTAGAAAGGTCTCTAATCTCAAAACAAGGCGAGATTGGCACAAATAACTGAGAAAAGTCTTGTGTTTTTCTCTGTTCAACCAACTCTAACGTTCAACCAACGTAGTTTTACCTTAAAGCTCTCTAATGTTCAACTAACGTAGGTTTACCTAGAAGATTACTAGCTTGACAAACTAAGAGACTTAATTCTGGATGTACAAAACTGCTAGTGCTAGTATTATTAGTACGAAGTAATGCAATATATTTCCTAACATGCGGCATCCTCACAATAATCATTGGTAGTGTACTATTCCTGTTAAAAATAAAATGGTTTGCTAGTTGTACAGCTTACTTACGTTATATATGACAATTAGGATATCATAAAAGTCCTAGGTTAGGTCAACACATCAAATTGAGGTTAACATGTTAGGTCATGTATGTTACACTAATACCTGCCTAACCAACAAACGGCTCAGGAAGGATGGCGCAGATGTTAGCTTTTTCAGTCTTTTACAGGGTTTCACAGGATATGCATGTTGGCTCTGCTCGCAGAATAGCGTTAATTAGCACTCAGTCCGGCGTTTTGGAGGAGGTCGCTGCACTTCCTTCCTCGCTGGACGATAGGTAACATGAGCCAACTGCGTGTCATTGTTGAAGTAGTAATTAAGAATGGTTCCAGCTCCTTGCCTCTTCCTGAGGACATTTAGGTGTCCAGTGGCAGCGAAATCGCCGAAAAGAGCAGTTTACGGCAATCATTTCGTCAACCTCCTCAACGAGTTAAAGTATAGCATGTCTTAGCCGTACTTGTGTAGTAATATGTCAAAAATAATTTCATATTCGCATGTTGTTAATCTGTGTTTTTACGCAGGTGTCCTTGGATATACTGTTCAACTTAGGTTAATCTTTAAGTTCAGCACAATAATTGTAACGTATGAGTACACCGGGCCGGGCCCAACTGTTTCCCTTTATGTAAATCGCAAATATAACATGCTTTGTACGTAGCAAATCTGTATTTGACATAACCGTGTGAATACTAATATTGTGCTGTTTCTTAAGAGTAGTATTTTGTCGCATCCTGATATGCAACTAAGATACCGCCGCGCCATTGAACAGCGCTAAATGTATTTTAATGCTAAGAAAACGAAGTCATTCGATCAGAAGCAATGCAAAGTTCCCCTGGAAGTTTTTTAAAGACAACAACAATAACCACATCAACATCGCCGACAACAACGTCAGAAGGCAACCCGGAGCTTGCAACATGTCTCTCGAGAACTGAAGGTTATGGGGTTGCGCTATCACTCGCCTACGTTCTGAGTGCTGTTCTGATAGCCGGCATTATCGTAACGGTCTTCCTCGTAACTCATACCAGTGAGCTGGCAGGCCATCCCAGGGTTGAGCTTAACGAGTACGGTGAGTTTATTACTTTACGTTTACGTACCCAGCCCAGGCTGTGTTTTGTTTTTGCATGATTCCTGTCAGGAAAAATGAAAGGGAATTAGTGTGAGTTCCTCAATACACTAATTCGGCGTCTGCAGATGAAGCTACGTAGCAAAGGGCATCGGTACCTACTAGCGGCAACCGGTGCGTACTATCTGTTCGAACATGCATATATATATATATATATATATATATATATATATATATATATATATATAATTAGTTATTACTCAAGTCGGGGCGTATGTTCTATAACGTAAATATATAAAATAATGAATATTATAAAGTGTTGTATGGAAAGTGGATAATAAGTTGGGCAAGTGTTTCCACAGTGCCGACTCAGTGCACTGGTCCTCCACTTCGTGGAAGCATCCTACTTTCGTGCCTACTGCGTAATCAAATCGTTGCATTGCGTGACGGCGAGTTTTGTGTTGGACATCGAGTTGCTCATCATTGCGTGCGTCCTAAGAAGTCGATGTCAACTTCACACATCTCAACTTCCCACTTCAGGAAATTCCCTCGTGGTACTTGAGACTTGACCACAGATTAAAGCGGTTTTTGAGCTTTTTTTAATAAGTGGGCGCAGCCAGAGGCATTGAGTGGGGTCAACAACATTTTAAAGCGAATCGAAGGAACTGACAACATGTCTTACGTACAGGCAAGTCTTCGCCATTGGAATAACAATCACGTACTGTATGACTAGTGTTCTACTAAGATAATTGCCAGCATAATTCTAACAATATTTTTTGGAGCCGACAAACTTTGGGCCCATCCTAAGATTCTGCTCAACAAACCCGGTGAGTATACATACGACATGTATACTCGAACGAGGTGCCGCTTAGTGCAAGTTCCAAGTCCAATTATGAAAAATGGTTGGCAAAATTTACTGGTTGGTTGAGGAACTCTATGATGACAACCGTTGCAAGGCGTCCTCGACGACGGCACGTTATTGCTTTTACCTTGGAAATATTCAACTCCAGCAAATGATCTGTCGGAAACTCTGCAAGAGTGGTTAATGCCTGTTGAAGATGGAAGCGACTTACAGCACAACATCATCAGCGTATTGGATGAGTTGCAGTTGATAAATGCTTCTGCGTCACAATTGCCGACAGGTCACTGACAATTACAGAAAACAGAATTAGACTATCTGCCACATGACGATGCTTGTTATTCCACTGTCCGAGCCTTGAAGGATTGTTGTTGAAAATTGCACTTCGTTTGGGGTAGTGGCCGCTGACGAGAACATTTCTCTGAAATGCTAGACAAGAAATGTGAACAAAAGAGGACACGCAAATATTGCCCTTTGTCCGGCAGATTAAGTCTTCAAATTGGAAAGCCTGCCATTATATTGCATATATCATCTTTATCTTAGAATTTGGTAGCGGGCGACGAGGAATGATTGATTCAACAATTTTGAGTCTCGTAACGCTTTCTGGTTTTAAAACCATGGTTTTAAAAGCTGAGCGAATGATGGAGCTGCGTAGCTCAGGATTGTCGTAGTCATCAAGGGTTCGTAGACTCTCTATGCGTATCTAGCCACTTTTCGACGTATTTTCATTCGACGCAGTGCTGGTTACGCGTACCTTGAGCGGCAGAATTACCGGCAGGTGCGGTTCACTGTCAAAATCTAAAGCATCCCGCGTATATCTGCAATGTTGGATGTCGTTCGGGGCTAGGCTGGCTGCAATTGTCAATTGTTGATGATCCTTGGCGCCCTATAAATGTATGTCGTGCTGGGTCTGTGATAACCTATATACCAAATCCAGAATTAGCTTACAATAGCATTGCTAATTGGGCTCTTGCTTTGCTAACCGGTCGCAGTCTTGATGATCTTACTTCCGTTCTTGCCTTTTTAAAGGGAGCAGAAAACTGTTGTGCGCAACTTCTCCGCAGCAGCCAATATTCCGTCACAAAAGCCTAGCTCGTCTAAACGGTGATACCCGAGTGAAATCCAATAACTATCGATTGCAAACAGTGCGACCTCAGAGTTTAGTCGTAGATTGCACCTCAATGAAAACCGGAGATCTAGTGAATAGCACCGGCTGTAACGACATGTAAGAACTGCCATACAAACAGCTCAAATCAATCCGCAACAGTAACAACGATGAGAACAAAGGGCTCGACACTGTCCGTCACTGGCTTAGCTGACAATTGTAACAGCATAGTTGTAAGAGAGGAATTTTAGCAAAGCATTTTCTTTAATATAGTTGAAAGGCAGGAATACGGGCGCTTCCCGAAGAGGTGCATGCGTACGTACTGCGACGTATACTTCTAGGCCTATAACAACAGCAACAGCATTACTTGACAAAAAATGGACAAGCTGTTTAACGAACGAGACATTGAGCTGGCCTTGGCGCACCATCACGCCGCCTATCAAGCAACGTGCATTCCTCCGCACCTTGACTTGGGGGTGAATGGCCAACAAGCTAGTTGCCGAAAAGCGTCGAAAGTAGTACGCCCGCACCCGGAAGGCTCATACGGGTCTGGAGAGAACGGACGAACGTTCAAGGCGGCTATTTCGTGCGGGAGAGGACAGTCCGAATCCACGTCGCATCTCCCACCCTTTACGGATCCAATAGAGGTGGAGCAGGCGCATTCTCCCTGCCGTAGCTCGACAACTACAGGTAGCACGACTTCAGCCCTAACGCCGAGAGGTCTTTGTGACTGAACAAAAACGTGTCCGCCGAAAGCACGCATAAACACTCAAAAAGCGTCGAGACCATGAGGGCCCGCCTGCTCCCCCCTCCCTCGGCTCCTCGTCTCGACCACTTTCCCGAGAGAGACCCGCTCAAGCCTTTCCCGTCTGGCCGTTTCCATGGCTGCCTTGAGTGTCAAAACGGCGTCGAGCAAGTTCGTCGCCTCCTTCCATGCCTCCGCCGAAGTCATCATATGGGCGACCACCTCCCTGATGGGCCGGCCTTTCACAGCGGTTGGTCCTGCTTACCGCGCTTCCCTGAGTACATCACACCGCAGAACAGTGTGCTCCACGGTGTCCGCCTCTGCAGAGTCACACAGTACGCAAGTATCGCTAATGGCCTTTTTAATATCTGAAGTTCTTATGTGTACTGGATACATATAATTTACTACGCTTCGAAGCGTCGCACAAATATAAGTTATTGGATTGCTGCTTGATGGACTCGCTAGCTAAGCTGGTCGTTAAGCCGCTCAGGCATTGCAGTCGATTGCGTGACAAGAACCTATTCAACACGCTCTCGACCGTTTTGTAGAACGGCAAGATTCCTCGGGAGACTGTTTCGCTGCCGACAGTGCTATGCACGACCACCAGCATGACCTACCATGATACTGAAATGATCGACTTTTACCTAAAAGCCGACTCGATCATCTGCAGCTGGCTTATAATACGACAAGCTTTACGACCCTTCGAGACAAAGGGTTCGGGCATTCTTAAGCGTCGGTCGCTCTAAAGTGAAGGTTGGCGATGAACGTAGGTCAGCCCTATCCTGCACCATCAGGAATCATTTAGAAATAACCATGTATGTATTATTTATATCCGGATAAAGTGAATCTAAAACGACATATGCCGCAATTAAACGTAAAAAAACGTCTATCTAGTATTTGCAATGCGCCTGATGTTTGTCTAACTTTGCCAATCTATTACAGGTTGTGGTATAGCTAACAGCAGCCAAACCGCGAGTGGCCGTATAGTGAATGGTGAACCTGCGATGGAGGAATTTCCGTGGACCGTGGCCATTTTGGTGTCAGTCCCCAATAACGTGTTATTTGGCACAGGTGCACTAGTCACGCCATACCACGTACTCACCGTTGCTCATCTAATGCCTAAGTATGCACCACCTCAAAGCGCTGCTTCGTTCTGGCTGGTAAATTCGTTACGGCCCATTTAACAGGTCGATGAGACAGCACCAGTCGACACATGTACAATTATGAACTTTTTATTAGTTACGTACCGCTAAATCTACGGAAGTCACTTTTTCCCGTCTAAGGATGTAAGTGATTTATTGCCTAGATTTACGAACTGTATGTGTGAAAAATGTTTAGAGTTAGCAGAATAATTTTATTGCGGTTCTAGGATCTGTCCGGTTGGCTGAAACAATCTTTTTTACTGGACCCAGCAACATCTATAAGAGCTCCATACGATACGCATAATTATTGTGTGCCTCCACTTTAAAAAGAAAAGTAACGTTGAGGGCAGATACGATATGAACTTACGATAGACTTATTGAAAATAAATTACACGTTTAGTTTATATCTATATATCTCTTCCAAGCTCACACAAGTGGTTGCTCGTTCGGGCGTTTTCTGGGCAGCTTAGTGGAAGTCTTCTTTGGGTATCGCATTCAGCATACATCTTCTTTTTAAGGGAGGTTGTTATAATTCTAGTCCGCCTCCTACGGGCTTGGAACTTAACCTGAGGTATACAATTCAATGCACCGAGTGCCGGACATGTTAGATATCTAGGGCTTCCCCAACAGTCCCTGTGGCAGCACGGCCGCTGACTCTCAGCGGTTTATTATGGTTAATCATTTATTCTCAATGAGCATCGCTCAAAGAAAATTCGATCAACAACAGGGATCGAACCGACGACACCCCGGTAGATGACAACCATGACTAGCGCACTAGTCCCCTAGACTACGCCGCCAACCACGCGCTCTCACAGCTCAATCTGTGTAAACAAAACATGTCTGCACATCGTCGAGACCGGCTGCTAACAGCGTCCGTTTTTTACCACTAGATGGCGCCCTTGACAGACGCACTATGTAAGCACATTTAGTAAAGATTCGTTAACTATAAGACAGACTTTTGTTATGGTGGTAACCTTGCAGTGAAGTAACGACTCTGTGAACCACCAACAGGCTAATGCTCGTTAAGAAGGCAGCGGTGAGATACGGGTCAAATGTACTTAACAAGACGAAATCAGTATCAGTCGTCGGAGCTAGGTAAGTCCCAGGCTTATTGACAGTTATATAAAACGGTAAAAACATAATAAACTGGCGCGGCTAAAAGACCTAAGATAAAGCTAGCTAGCGTCAATTCCTTGTATTTGGAATGCCAAATTACTTTTAGTTTTTCAGCATGTTCCGAAGTCTCACACTACCTGCTAGGAGCTCTCTGTAATATTGTTATAACAAAGTACACAATATACATAACGGCGTTGACCCATTGGAAGCAAAGCAAGTGACCTTTCTTAAACTCTAAAGGCGCCCTGCAAGCCGAGCTTAATGAACACCGTCACAGAGCTCCGTGACTGCATGAAAAATCGAGCAGCATGAATTGCGGCTTTAGTTTTGCCCAGTGCCGCAAGGCCTGGCTAATTGGTTGCCGATGGCCTCACCGTTCGCTATTCCTCTCATTCCTGCAACCTATCTGTGTCACGGTCCTTTTTAATTTGAAAGCTTCAGTAATACACAATCCTCTCATCCGAGGAAAACGGGGTTAGTAGGCTAGTTAGGCATATCCATTTAGTAGAATCCCATGCTTGGGCCTACAGAACGATCCTTGAAATTATGCTGGTCAAGAAATTAAGCGATAAAATCAAGATCAAAGACGCCGTCAGCGCTCTAAACAGAATCCTGGAACAAGCAGATCGGGGGACGGCAAAAACCAATTTTACACCATGGAATTCATGCTTCTGGTCATCCTGAATGTTAGAAAACGCATTAAAATCCTAAAACTCTTTCATATTATTTATATGTGCCAAGGGCACCCACAATATATAACATCAGAAATTGCAGACCATCAAACCATGACTCTACTCTTGGTTTACTAAATGTTGGCAAAAGTACTTACGGCTGCTCAAGTGTATGGCTTTAGCTAGAAAATATATTAACGTGTTTTTGGGACCTAGGAAATTCGTATTGTAAAAAAAATGTCATTTTTGCTTCTAAAACAAGCTTTTCTTACTGCAAAGACACAGCTTCCAAGGCTTCAACAACGTGCCATGTGGTGTTAACAAGGAGCAGCTTTGACAGGTGGTGTTGTTGTTGGTATGAGTTCGTTTGCAGATATGCTGACTATGACGTCACAAGCAACACCAATGACATCCTAATCTTATTACTGGGCAGTGCACTCGACTCAACTCCCCGGCTCTGCGTTCCGCCGTTAGGCGACAGTGTGCTGAGTTATAGCAGAGCCAAACGACGATTGATTGACCTTTCATGGAGCACCGTGCGGAATCTACCCAAAGGTGAGCGTGAAGGTGAGGTTAGCGAAGTTCGGGTTTGTCGAATGTGTCGTGTACGCAAAGATTATTGCCTTTTTATGCTTAAGGTAAAATCACTTATTTGCAAAAATGCAAGTTTGTTTAATCATATAGTCTCTTTCTCACTTAAAGACGCCTTGTTAACGACGACCAGCATTTAGATTCCTCTTTTACAAAACTCTTGTTTCCTGGAGACAAAGAAGTGTTGCACTTCATTTTGGATATCTAGCCACTCGCATTTTTTTGGTGAAAAAAAAAAATATATATATATATATATATATACCAAAAAATATATATATACAAAAACAAAAAACGCACGAGTTTGGAGAAAGCAACAAGTGCCTATTTTTTTAGGAGAGTCCATCACAACACATACGTTCAATTTGAATATAAATTCCCCTGACTCCAACATTCTTCAACGACAGTTGTTAAAAGCGATCCCGCAAGGGTATGATGATTACGTTCACTACTATCACTACTAACTTTTCTTATTTTTGTCCACATATTACTCTATATTCACTCAGTTGGCGACGTAGTGCTCATTGCGGGCTTCGGCGCCCTGTATGAAGTCGGTATCGGCAAGGCCGGCCCTATATCCGGTCAGTTGTTGTTCATGAACGAAACCGTTGTGTCTATTCATCACTGTGCAGCCGGTTTTCCGTTAATAAACGGCTACTCAACATTCTGCATCGATGGAAGGGGAGCAGGTGTATGTCGGGTACGTACGGTAGGGGGGTGACTGTTTCTATAAAATTTTAACTGCGTAGGTCTCCGTTCGCTCGATCTCAATACACTTACTTACTGACAGTGAGCCTAAGTTTGATCATACGTGGGCAGCTGGAAAATTACACATTTGGCTCAAACGCACAGTGTCGAATGATTATTAATGGGCGCTTGGAGGGCAAGTATCCTTGAGCTGTTTACTCTATCCTCATGGGGTCGGCTGTTAGGATAGACACCACCGTCTGTGCCCCGTTCTCAAAAATGTGGTTTAGTGTGAACTAGTCGGCTTTTTGACAGTCGACACCCGTTAAGCTGCCAAAAAGTCACGGCAGGCCTACAAGACATGTGGAGTTCAGTGGAACAGTGAACATATTAGTAAGACGAGCCATCTTCTCTCAAGCCAAAAGGTCTGCGTGGACGGAATGAGTTACGACCTGACAGGGTCTCTATCCTTATTTGGTCATGCGGAAAAATCCTTCTTTCGGTTGTAACTGCCTGCGGCCACCTTCTTTCCAGCCCCCCAAACGCGAGGCTGACAAGAAGCTACCACTTACTTGGTTTGCCTATTGCTTTGCTGAAACTGGGTGGGCATTACGGGCGGCCGGCGCAAAGCGTTTCTGTTTCTGAGGCAGATGATGCCATTGGCTATTGGTAGAAATAAACGCGGCGTCTGCTTGAATGGCTGCCACGAGCTGACCAACATTAGCTGATAAACTAGATTACGTTTATTCGTCACAAGTGTAAAAACTAGACACTAACTAGATACTGACAAAGGTGAAACAAGTAGCATTTGAACGTTAAAACTTTACGCCTTTGAACTGCACTTAATATGATAATAAAGGTTTTTCATTCTAAGCATGTTATGTCATTCTTATTAGGGCGACTCGGGAGGTTCGGCAATGCAGAAAATTGACGGTCGTCTCACATCTGTTGGAGTTGTTTCAATGGGAATTTTGTGCGGGACGTCGTCCGCGGTAATGACAAGACTTAAGGCCTACGCTGGATGGCTATACAAGTCGATCGAGGAATCGCCACGAAATTTCTACCGGGTGCCACCCTTCTGACGCTTGTTACAGCTTGTATATTACGGTGTTCGTAGGCGGTTACACAGACACGTGTACGCTACGCAAATATTTACTGCTTAGCAGTTCTTCTAGCTAAAATTTTGTTTGCCCGGCGTAGGTATTCCTTTGTCAAAAAATTACAATTGTCGAACCGCCTCTGTTTTGGTCTGTACTTTGTCAAGTTTCGGCAACACAAAGTATTCCTGTAACTGCTTAATATAAATGATGGTATATGTATATACAATACAACGTTGTGCATTAATAAATGGTTATAGCTAATAGCGCTTTCAATGCAGGCTTTTAATATCTTGTAAATGCTTTCGACTAAAATCACCCCTATGTACTGGTAACAAGTTTGTTTTGTTATTGTGACGAAGAGATCAGACACGTCGTATGCACCTAATGAGTGTACTACACCCTACTGCAGTCAGCCATGGAGAATACGCACAGGAGCTACTATCGAGCATCTAAAGCATTTGGTCTACCCAACTGAATGAGCCTAACAAGCTCTTAACTACGGCGCATAATGCCGAGGGAAACAGTCGGAAAATAGGAACGAAACCAGATAACCTATTTACTAATACCTAAAAGTATGTGTAGCTTCGAAGACACGTGCTTAAATCGAAATATTAAATTATTTATGGCAATTTAACGGTTGTCAAAAATGTAAAATACATGCATTTTGTTTATTTCGCAATAACATTGCATTTCAAGATCGTACATAATTACAATACAGTTTATTATATACAATTTTACAATATTTCAGCGACCGGCCCACCAGGCGAAAAAGTGCAAAGACCGCCGATGCATCTGGCAGCTCGCTGCGTGGTATTTAGCGCATATCTGCGAGCAGAACCGGCAACGACATTGATCGCTAACTTGGTGAAATCCTTGGGTCGAACATACCACGTGATGATAGCCATGCTTAACACCAAGTGATGATAGCCATGCACACATGTACCTTGTGTACACGTGCCGGCTACTGCATGCCATTCCATCCCAAGAACCTGTTTCATATATATTGTGAAGCATCTTTCTAGCTGCGCAAAATTTGCCGCTGAAAGATAGCTCCACGTCCTGCCAAAGCTGTAGCTTAACATTGGCACAATCTTAAGCTCAAAAAGACGCACGGCCGCACTCAAAGACAGTCGTCGAGGGTCTCCCATCTCTGTGTGAATAAAGGCAAAAGCCGCCCGACACCTGTCGCCGATAGGTCGTTTCCGTTTAGTCTCAGACCCAAATACGGGAACGAATGGACAAACTCCAGCGGTTGGCCACAGCAGGGTATTACGTCTGCTGCAGCCAATCAAACCCCACGGCGAAACTTTATAGCTTTCGTGCAAAACATGTACAATCATGTTTGCAAAGTATTTGCAATTGAAAAAAATAATAACATTAACAAACAGCAAAAAAGCACTACTTTAGCAGTATTTATACATATACACGGAGAGAAGAAAGCGTGCCGCAGTGAGAACATGTACTGAGTCTATATTAATGCATTTATTAAAATCACCTTTGTTAGGTACATAGTCAATGGTCAAATGGTATAATAAAAACAATATTACTGCGAGAGGCTCCTCAAAGAGATTACACGTGGGCAGATTGCCCCGTGATACATTGTGCAGAAGGCCCCGTACCGAGTACATATACATGATGGATGAGGGTCGTGGAAGCTGTGTGTCCCGCACAGGACATGGTGGAACCCGTGTTCCGCGAAACGAGTCACTATGTGGCGGTTTGTGCGGCCTAGGTTCTTCCACGTGCTGTCTTGCATGGCACCCGTGTGTGAGAACATGTACGTATGCTGTTAAGGTACCACTGCGTTTATGAGTCACGTCACGGCATTGACACAACCGTCCATTAGAAACGACCGTTAGCTGGCCTGCCGTTAACGATTCGATCGTCCGCCAGATAGTAATTCGGCGGCACGCCCACAATCTATGAATTTTAACGTTGTACTATCGCATGAGATGCCGTCAAGTTATCACTGGTCCGTGCGGAATAGTCTATGCATTATTAAACTTTGGCTTAATGACTACACACTTCACATACGAGTGATTGCGCCCTAGCTGGGGCCAATAACATCAATTAACGAGGACTCGTTTTGTTTAACCAGGACGTAACCAATTGCCTAACTCACATTGTAGCACGGCCTATAAGTTTACCCTGTTGGCATTTGAAACGATGGGGGGACAGAATCCACTCACCGCACAACTTCGATCGTTGCTCGTTTCATTTTAGTTTAATCATCTGGTCTTCTCATATTAGTAGAAAGATATTAGTTTGCAATATTTTCATTCATCTCCATCTAAAGCTAACAACTGTGACTGTAAATTGTTCTTATCCTGGTCATTATAATGACGAACTTCCTATCTCATCGTCATATATACGCTTAGTGATTGTATGGTCAAACACAGTCATATATTCTATTCTTAATCTTACCCACACAAAACACTTATATATTGGTTATTGAGTGTAGATAGGGACATCCAGTCGGTTTCCCAAGAAGTTTCTACTAAAGCTCTTCCGTGTGCAGCTTATGTTGCAATCAAGATCGAATTTTACCTGGAAGTACTAAATGTGCTACATCTGTGTGCATAACACATTAAGGCGTAGTAACTATTCTCCGCATACACACTAAACGCAAATGTCCTCATAAAATGCGAAGATGGTTGGCCTACAGGACGTTAGTTGTATGAAGCTAAGCAGTTAAATGCTATTTGCAATAGTCGACTTTAATGCCTGGATTGATGGTAGGGCTATAACCGGTAAAGGAGGTGCTGTTTCAGTTGATGGAAAGCTTGGGTCTCAGGTGTGCAAATGCTCGCGAATGCTACACGTTAGCAAGTCTCAACGTAAGTAGCACCATTTGCCGACCGTGGAGTGTCCGAGCTGAGAGTGGTCCACGATAGCCAATGTCCCATGTTTGGGCGGGGCCTACAGAGCAGTTTTATTGATCTTACCCTAGCAGACGAGGCAACACTACTAATATACACGGTCATAACTGGATTGCGGAGAAGTCCGGAGAGTTATGGCTGCTCATGGTCAAAAACGCTGGCAGATGCAACGCGATCGGGACAAATTATATCAGGCCATGGACGAGAAAGCTCGTAGCATGTGGAATAGCAGAGACTTGCAGCGTTACCACAGACGACTGATTCTGGCGGATACTGATTATGGCCTGCAGCCAAGCAGGGCTATCATCCTGGAAGCTCGGCTATACATTCGCGAAAGCACGGGTGGACCATAAAGGTGGAAAGACTTGAAGAGAATGCATCAGAGGCAACAAAAACCACACGAGAGCACCTACGTGGATATCAAGGCAATCACATTGAAGTTAGTAGTGACATTCCCCCGTTACACTGGACGAGGCGGAGAAGGTAAAGGAGAAATAGTTTGAATCCTCACAGAACGAGTCCTGCAGTAAGTCAGAAGCTTGGCTGATACTTCTTAGTACGGGGCAGTTCCCTACCGACTAAAATGCATCGGACCTCGTGCTGAGACGCAAACTAGGGGTGCGGGAGAGGTCCTTGGCAAATTTGCCTACTGAACACAATGGCCAAGTTTATGAAAAACCGACTCGTTCAGCGCCTGAACGAGGAGGTGAAGGAGAAGCTCGCACCTTTGGACGCTCAGTTTTGCTATTGCCGATCCACTTATCCGCCCTGTGTTTCTCCCGCTAGATTAAAGATGTCCATAATTATTCCCTTATTTAAAAATAAGGGCGATCGTAAAACAAAATCTGATTAATTTCCGACCAATTTCTTTAGTGAAGTACCTCTCAGATATTTGGAAAGGTAGTTAAGTCCAGATGCGACGGGCACCTTAGTCCGATTGGTTTCGTTTTGAGGAATAAGTTTGGATTTCGTAAGTAACGCTCAACGGAGCTTGTCCTTGCTCATCTATACCAGGAGGTCGCCAATTCTTTCCAAAATAACAAACTTTCTCTCGACGTCTTTTTGGATGTTTCTGTCGCCTTCAACTGTGTAAATCATTTGCTGTCTTTACATATGCTTGAAAAACTTGGTTGTGATAGCACTGTTGTGTCTTGGTTTAGGTCATACTTAGCGGACAGGCAGCAGGCAGTAGAGGTAGGCTGTTTTGAATCGTCCTTAGACAGAGTTAACATTGGCACGCCGCAAGGGTCAATCTTAAAACCGTTTATGTTTATATTTTGATCAACTTCATTATTGAAGAGATCGCGTCAGGAGGGTACTGTACGCCCATCGTTTATGCTGAAGATACAACCTTATGTTTTCGTACTCAACCATCTGCAATACAGGCTGATGTACAGAAGGCTATGCAAGTAGTAGGGTATGCTGTTCTTGTGTTTGAAAAATGCGGTCTGGCGATAAATGCAGGACTAATGTGGTTTTGCCCTGCCAAAAAGGCCACGCAGGTTCAAATGCTGAAGCTCAATGGAACGGAAATGACACTTTCCCCTACTATCAAATGCCTGGGCTTAACTTTACATAATCACTTAGATGTTATTACGCCTAAATGCTAGACGGTAATCTAATTTATTCATCGTCTACAATAACTAGGAGCGCCTGTCAAGTGTATTTTTATGGTGTATAAAATGCTATTAAAGCCAATTCTTGGTTATGGTATTTTTATTTGGGGAATTCATAATAAAGGTATAGCTCATAGGGCCGAAGTCATCCAGAATGATGCCCTCAGGGCAGTTTTTAACTTGCGCCATAGCGATTCGGTTCGTAAGTGTTTTCAAGACTTAAAGTGTTTACCACTTAGTGATATTTACAAGGTAAAAATTGCCATGCTTGCATTTAAGATAAATTAAAGAGTTATTCCGGATGATGCGGATTTTTCTATATGGGCTGCTGTTAGATGCACAACAGAAATTTTGAGGCCAGTAGCTCTAAAGCAGTCCACGTTTCATGCTCTCGCGTACATTCTGCCGACTATCTGGACCAAACTTTTCAACGAAATTTGTGTAGTCACCTCAGTCAGATTATTTAAACGTGAGGTAAAAAAAATGGGTAACGAGTAAAAACTCTAGTCAAAACTAGTTACCTGTCAATAGGTTGAAAAGGGCGCATCATGTGTGTGAACGGGAGAAGTTTTTAGCGACTTCAATTGTTAGTTTTGTATGGAGTGAGACATACTGAAGTATGAAATTGATAATGTTGGTGCTAATACACATTTTAAATATTTTTCTATACAAAAACTTAAGCACTGTGAAATTGCGTAATTTTCGTAAATAAACCTAAAATTTAAAAAAATATGGAAAAGATACTAACATACACCCACCTCAACGCAGAAAATAGAATTGCGCGCAGCATGAGAGAGGCATGCAAAGGGCGCGTGGGTTGCGTGAATCGACAAGCCTATCTTTTAAAGCCTTGAAAAAGCAGCGCAAGCGTAAACTTTTTTTAAACTCCCGCTTCAAGGTCGAGGTGGTGGAACAGTCATAAATACATTGACACCCTGTATCACCGGTTGGGCACGGTGTTGCTTATTCCGAACACGCTATGGCACGCTATGGCAAAAGTACGCAAGTAAAGTTTTCGGGCTGACCCTCAGCCAAGATTTACTGTCCACGGAACTGTTTTTCACATTGCTTCATAGACGGAGCCCCATAAATACAAATGTGCAACGGTGGGGCTCGAACCCGCGCACCTATGTGTCTCCTCCGGTTGCGAGGCGCAGACTCAAGCCACCGCGCTACCGAGCTCAACAAAGTACGCAAGTATGCTACCCTCACTTACGAGCAACTGTCGCTAGGTGAGGGGGGCAGGACCACTTCGACAGCTCCGCGTCAACGTCATATAGTTGAACGCAGCGTAACGCATACGAAGAGTGACCCCAGAGCAGGGGTCTTCTTGATAGAGCGTCTATTCATCGACCTCAAGCTGCTGTTCTTCAGAGCAATGCGAGAAGCAGCCAGACCAGGTTTTTAGGTGCTTTTTTAGGGGCCTAGCAGTTAACAGACGACGGATCGTAGAACGCCGAGCGGCACGCCGACACACACTGTGCACAGGGAACAAGGTCAGTCCCGCATAAAATATGCTCTTTTTCTTTTGTTGTATTTTAGTTAAATAATTTATTGCCGCTCCCTGAGGTTGCAGATCCCTGAGAGAGCGTAATATTCATTGGAGGCAGCATAATAATAATGAAGCATTCTTTTTTTTGCTAGCAGTTAACAGACGACGGAGCGTAGAACGCCGAGCGGCACAGGGGACAATGCAACTACTGTGCACAGGGGACAATTACAGTCCCGCATAAAATACGCTCTTCTTCTTTCATTATAAAAACATAACTCATCTGCATTTCTTGGTCCCCGCCAGAAAGTTGCCAGCTAGTATACATCATTATACAGTGAGGTATTTGCTCTGTTAGTTGCTGCGTACAAAAGTGAGCACTTTGCGCAAAACATACAAACTTCGTTTCCTTGATACAAACGTCGATTCCCTGATATGCCGAAAACACCCATCTTTACTATGCGTATTCATTTACATATAGTTGTTTTCCTAGTTGATTAAATTACCGCGTTTGTACCACGTTTACCGTCGTATTCATTAGGCGAGTGTGCTAGGCGCTAGAAAATCAAACTAAAGGTTGATGTAAGGACCGGCGTCGTTTACTGTGTACTTGCCGCCAGATATAATCGTAGAAGTAAACGCCTTGATTTTCAACAACGCACTGAAATTGTTAAGTTAAGTTAATATATACGATAAAGGATACATTTTTATTATCAGCCTATACGTATCAGTTGTAGTAAAAAATGATACTATGAAAGAGGTGCTCTAAATATCATATTTTGTTATACTGATTTAGCTCCGTAAACTATGCCTGAGTTAGATATTATTTTAGTACTAATCTAGAAATTGCAAAACGGTTTGCTCATGTCTCATCAAATGCTCTTTTGTATCAACAATTAACAATGTACCGGTTGCAGACATGACACGTTTTGCCTAGGGATGTTTACAAGGGAATATATAATGTTTATACAACAAGAAGGGCATTCTCAACTTGCCAATAACCTTACGATGGTGCACGTAAATATTGAATATAACCCAAGCCGTTTAATTTAGTTTCAAGAAGGCCAACCATCAAAAATATCGCAGATCCATGTGCCAAAGTCGGTCACATGACAGATATTTGCACAGGAACTTTTATTTATAAATATGCTTTAAACCGCCTTGGTTGGTGACAGACAAAAGCCCGTTTTATATATAATGGAAACACACCGACCATGGCAAATTAAGCACGTAGACCACCGGAATTTTAAGTTTTTCGATTTCAATCCATCTTCGTCCGTCTTCATCGACAAGGTACTTATTGTGATTAAATTAAAAAAATCAATTGCTACGATCCATAATATGTCCCCGTTGTAGGAAAACCCAGAAGTACCCTGTGGACAGGTGTTGGGTATCGTCTTTGGTGAGGGAAAATTTACGCTAACACAGTTTTATTTTAAAAAGGTAACCCGTCGTTCTAAAATTGTGGTGAAATATGAATATATATCTATCAATAGGTATTTTTTACCATGGCAGGTCACCCGCTCACACGAGCAATTTTTGTACAGAACTGGCGGGCAGAATATGTATTTTGGATACGGACTCGGGTTCTTTGAAACGATCTCGTGGCCGCCTAGCAACGTAAATTGAAATCCGTTAAATTACAGTACATAATGTTCGGTAAAGCAAGGGCCCTAAATGACAACGTCGCATGATCATTTTGTTTGGTAAGCAAACATTTATTGACAACGCATGTATGCTTTGAAATGGACTTTTGAGCGCTTCAGGTTCGAGATCACAGGCAAGGCAATCCATGGTAAGAAATAATGTGTTAAGTAAACGCGTCCGTTAGATCTATTCCGACATGTGCAAAATATTTAATTTTGGTGTTCAACTTAATTTAGATTCAGGCTTAACGTTCTCATAGTATATCAATTTAATTGAAAGATTGTAGTAATTGCGAGTTTTACCACAGTAATGACAGCAACAATAGAACTGTTCAGCAAAAGATACATTGCCTTCGAAGATTTTCGTTCTTACGATCTAATTTTTAACTATATTGCTAACAGTAGCGCGTCATTAGTCTCAGTAAGGTGTGTGGCGGCGTGGTCTAGGGGACTAGTGCGCTAGTCATGGCTGCCATCTACCGGGGTGTTGCCGGTTCAATCCCTGTTGTTGACCGAATTTTCTTTGAGCGATGTTCCTTGAGAATAGGTGATAAACCATACCGCGGAGAGCCAGCGGCCATGCTGCCACAATGACTGTTGGGGAAGCCTTAGATACCTTAACATGCCCGGCTCTCGGTGCATTAAAGCAATATCTCAGGTTACGTTCCAAGTCCGTAGGGGGCGGAGGATAGTCTAGAGTTAAAAACAATCTTCTTAAAAAAATTCGACAAGTTTAGGTATATCTATACATGTGACTTTTAATGATCAATTAACTTGGGACAGAGTAGGAGAAATGGGCTGCGGCTCTGACACTACTACCACTCGTGGATTTTGCTCCCGGCAGGGCGCATACCCTAGAGTCTCATGCTGACTAACGTCGGGAGCAGACGTGTACTCCCGACGGTTTGGGCTTACTGTGCTATGTGGTTGGCGGTCTTACGGTGTGCTTAGTGCGTTCAACTGGTCTCTGCGTTGTTCGCTGTGTCGTGTTCTACCCGCCGTCCTTCGCGTTCGTTTCTCTTGCCGTCCACTGCTAGTAACCTACCGTGAATCCCGTCCCGGCCACCAAGCAGCCATGGGGGTATCCTCAGCCCTGCGCACAGATGAAGGGAGGACTGCCTCGACTCTTGCCTAATTGAGTGTCTGCGTGGGCACCGGGCGGTCGCCGGTACGTGCGCTGTACGTTGATCGGATTGCGGATACCTGTGGATTATAGCAGGAGATAGCCCTCGTGGCGAATCCGCCACCTACGTAGATGTTGACTCCCCTTTACACAGAGGGGTTTTACGGGAGTGCCGTCCGTCCCGGATCAGCATATTAAATTTTTCTTACGTTGTGGGACTCGAGACGGAGTATCGATTTGCGGTTTCGGCGAATTTCCCAGCATCTTTATTGAATACCCGCTCCAGGGTTACATCTTGTCCGAACCTGCCTAATTCTGGAATTGTTGCGTAGATGCCGTATGCCGATTTGCTACCTTTGCCAACGGCAGGGTTATCGCGCTAAGGGTTGTACAGCGGACCCTACCACTAAAGTGTAACGTCGGTGCGGGTCAACCGAGCACACACCAGGTTCTTCGGGTGACTTGTGCGCCGCCCACCAGCGCACTGAACGCCGACGATGTTCGCGCTCCTGGCGCCAGCATGGTCATTGAACGCGGTTGGAGATGCTCCTGCACTACTTTGTCATTACGTATAAGGTTGACTTTAACACTTAGTCTTCGAACCCAATGTCGCCATAGAACGCCGCTCGTCAACCATCTACTGCGATTCCCAGGGAGCCTTCGCCATGTGGTGGCCAGAACGCAACCTACACCTTTTTGGAGCCAATCATGAGTTAGGACCACCTGGGCTGAGCTATCCGCTACTCCCCTGAATGCGTGATCTTGCTAGTTTTCCCCCTAATAGGAGTCTGTCTGATATCTAAGCGTTTCTGTATGGGATGGCATTCTTTCCTGATGCGCATTCCGTACGCCCAACTCTGATTACAGATGACTTTAATGCGCTCCACACTGGATGGGCCCTTAGGGCTGACTCGGCTGCTGAATGAAGCCTTATCTTGACTAATTACGGCGAGGTACCCACATTCGCTCGGGACGCCCCACATTCCTTTATAGACCTAAGCTTCGCTAATAACTGATTTCTACTTATTACCGGATGTCCATGCTGATGTCACAAATCACATACACTTCGGCGACATAAGACTCGAGCCACCCATTCTCTTCAGCCGCCTCTGGCAGACTCGCATACTCACTAAAAGCCTACCGAAACCCGGGGATCGCCGGTGCTCAAGCTCTAGTAAATAAAATGTAAGTGGCACAAACAGAGGTTCTCTCTCTCTATGTATATATATATATATATATATATATATATATATATATAAACACTTAACAGACGAAAGATATCTGCCTACTTGGCAAATTACATCCTCATACTTATCGAAGCAAGCCCTCATCCTAAGAGACGCTACCTACGAGGTAACCGCGGGTGTGTCCCAAAGCTCTGTTCTACGCCTGATTCTTCAGAACTCTCAGCTTATGATGGAATCGTATGAGTTTCCCGTTCCGGGTTAAGACTCTTGCCTATGATGATGACCTGGCCTCACTCAAGACGGCTCGCCGTGAGACGTCACTGGAAGCGGCAACAAACACAGGATTTGTCCACAGGCGGATGGATTAGACTCATTCCTCCACACTCTAAGTAGCCCCTCAGAAAACGAAGGCCTTGTTTCTCACAATACATCACAGGTCAGAAGGGAACCTGAGCCATTTATTTTGCTAACAGGACGTCCAATCTGTGGGACGGAGCAAAGTCGCTACCTGGCTCCGAGCTTGGACACCGGGCTGACCGAAGAGGCGCACATCGGCCATGACTGTCGCAAGGTAGCTAAGGCTTTCCACAACTTGGCCCGAATTTTACTCCAAACAAGTGTGCGTCTAAGGGGCGCAGGACCCTCCTAGCCTCAGTACCAAACCCCATAGCAGTCTATGTGTATTGAGTCTGGGGCGACCTAGCTTTTAAGACGATCCGTAACCGCTGGTCCTTGAGTTGTGCTCAATGCAACGTAGCATTCCACGTTTGCCGCGCCTATAGCACGTTCAGCACGGATGCCCTATTCGTAGTAGCATGGCAACTGTCTTGAGATCTTTTGGGAGGAGAGCGCGCCATTTGGATGGCAATCTAAGATTCGACCAGCGCGGGCAGCGACCCTAGACGTCTAGATGCAGAAATGGGTCACCTCATGGTCGGACGCTGCCCCGGCTCTGTATTCGTCAATCAACCACTGATATGCTCGTACTAACACGGCATCTGTCCTCTCAATTCTAAACCTACGTGCTCCGACAGTTTCATACTGCAGTCTCACTATATGCTTTTCATCGCAGGAGGGGTACGTAAAGCATTTTTACTCTTTTAATAAACGGTGTTCATTGCTGAGAAGCGGACATTGCTTGTTGCTACTCCGAGACCAGAGTCCCGGAGTTGCACTTGAGCATCCGTTGTGCTGCACGCTAGATAAAATTGCCTTATTCTCTCTATGCAATGTATACATACATATGTACATAATGTCAATTTTTGACATTATGTACCTATCTGCATGCATACCTCACTGATAATAGGTTGTTTACATACGATTGGTGCTGTTTATTATCATGCAGGCGAAATCGTCGACTGAGATCGAATGCTGATGACAGTGGGCGCCAGTAGTTGTTTAAAAACGGTGAGAACGAAGTGTGGCTCTCATCGGCTACCTCGTGACTTGTGCTACCAGAAAAGACTCCCCCAGCGAATTCCCTACAGAATGGGCGCCAACGATCGCTCGTCAACGAGTTCGAATACAACTAATGACAAAAATAAATCCGAATCGCGCTCTACAGGCTCATTCAATGTTTTGGAGCGTAGTTCAAGCAGTCTTTGGACGAGAAGCACCCGCCGAGGGCTGTGGGCAATGATCTGCATAGTCGCCGTTGTCGTATTGGGAAGCATCATATTTTCGTTCGTCCGTGCACCAGCAAAGGAGAGAGAGAGGCCGATTAGTGAAGGTAAGCGTGAGTACTTTCCTGCTCTCTTCCTCTCTTGTCTATGGGGACGCTGCCAACTAGACTTCGGCACGGGACTGGTGTTCGTACACGAAACATATTTATTACGTTACTAACGCGAGGCATAAAACTACAGTGAGCCATGGTCGGTAAGCAAAAAGACTGGGGTACGGCAATATTACCGAGGATATACTCCAACGTAAGGATCGAGGAGGGGGTTCCTGAGTTCTCGCGGTAATGGCTTCGGGGCTGTTTCCTACAGCGCTAATCCTCTAACGGCGGACGAACGCAAACAATTTCTGTAGAACTCTGAACAGTGTTGCTTTGTATCAAATACAGAATTATGCATATCAGTCAGTAATTCCCTTGCGTAAAAACGTCAAAGTTGTTGAAAACAACTATTTCTTGTATTGAGGCTCTCTTTCGAGGCACATCTGCAAAGATCCTAACTATAGTTGCCATGTCGTAGTCGAAAACCCATAAACTCCTCACATGTGATGATCAATTCTCGCTTTAGTGCCGAATCTTTGTCAATTGGCCGGAGATTTTTCGAAAACAATTTTTGGCGGATTGCATCATTTGTGCATGAACTACGTTGACGGTCATCCAGTACGAAAATCATCGTTGCCCTACCAGCCGTCGCTAAATCGAGCGAGACATTCAAACATACGACAAAACCTCCAAAAGCTTCCTTCGTTATTCAGAGCGCAGAAGCACCGCTTTCGTTTTAGGCACGTGGCACATGCGACAGGCGCTGGCGGACGTAAAATCGTTAAGAGTAATAATATTTGAGACATTAAGTTATTAATGTATTTACACTTGTACGCATTGGTAAAATAAACTTTTAGCCACATCTATATATTTATATATATATATATATATATATATATATATATATATAGTTCATTGGAAGAATATTTGTGTATCATAACGTACATTTAAGAAGTGAGCATTTACGTGTTCAGACACATACATGTTTCTGCTGACGGAGAAGTCAGAAAGAAAGAATACAGGCGGCGCCGATCCGGGCTATGCGGCCCTCGGTGATCCCGTGGCCACGTTATGCAAAGTCGAACACCAAGGTTAAGGTACAAGAACTTGCGCAGAAACTCTCTAGGGCTATTAGCCCCAATAAAGTCACTACTGAGGCGGCGGGGAGGGCTCGGCAAGTGGTCCAGATGGAAGCTAAGAAAGAGTTAGAAGACCTCTTAGCGCAGCATGGAGTGCATCCACAGGAGTGTAGTAATGATAAAAACGTCACCCCTCCCTCATTTATATGTGGACTACTTCGAAACCGTGGGAGGGGAGCCACCGTGGTCAACCGGCCCACATGGATTTCGATAGTAATTTTCCCGCATGTATTTTTGCGCGGGCACCATTTGATTAGTAAAATACAGAATTTAACGAAATCCACGACCTACAAGTTTGGCGCAGCTGGGTTTAAACATATATAAATATTACCGTCACGCAGACGCAGCCATCAACGCTACTTGTTTCTGCTGAAACCTTTCAGCATTGCTATAGGGGATTACGAGAATCCCGATGAATATATGCCACCCTAGCCGTGGTAACTAGTCTGGAACCCGCAAACCTAGTATACCCGCGTCTGCCCCACCTCCAAGAGATCGGTAACTACGTAGGCATTGCTTCGCTCATGGGAGCGGATGTTACACCAACTCTTGCAATCTACTCCAATCCGGCATTATCTAGCGCGCAGCCAGAATGTTAATGCCTTCCACAGCTCTAAAATCTGCGGTTGCGTCAAAGGCCATCGTCTTTGACGCATGACGTCTGAAGCGTTCCTGGCTGTATCTGCCCAATCCCAAGGCTGGTTCGCCTTCGCTGCCTATTTCCCACTCTTTCTCTTTCACCTACGCCCTCGCCGATGTCAGCATGTGTCCTTCATACAACTTCCTTGATCGGTTTGTTCCTCGCGGAACAACGGTGGTTCCACCTGCGTCTCTGGCCTCTCGGAGAGCCGGACACCGCACACTTGTGTGTTCGACATCGCCTCGCCCAATCTGCAAACGCGTAGGTATCGGTATTCGCGCTGTTAATCCTTACCATGTACGTTTGGAACAGGCCGTGCGCGGTCAGCTTCCGTGTCGTACCATAGGACAGCTCACCGTGGTTGCAGTCCTACCACGCCTTCAGGTCCGGGATGAGGCCTCTGGTCTAGCTCCCCGCAGGCGGCCTTCGAGGGTCTCCCGGTTGCACTGCGACCCATTCCTCATGCCACCGGTCGATGGTCCTTGATCTAGCCTTTGTAAAGTCTAGGTCGCCGACATTTTATCTTTAGACCCGCTCACTTGCCAACAGGATCCCATGACAGCATCTTGGACAAGACCAGGAGGGCCGCAATCGACACTGTGCGGCACTGTGTGGGCAGACACAAATGGCTACCGACCGCTGTGACGACCGAGGCGCTCTCCTGTTCCTTTGTGTTCTTAGCGTCATGTCTGTCCATACTGAAGCCGCCTCCGAGGTACTTTGCTATCCGAGCGAGCTTGACAGGATGACCGTTCAAACGCAAACAGGATGTACCTACTTTTTTCTTGCGTGTTAGGTACAGTGCTTCCGCCTTGTGTAGGGCCAATTTCAAAAAGTGGTCGTCTATCCATTCTGCCACCTGTTTTAAGGCTTTATTAACGGCTTACTCCGCAGTTTCCCGTGCCGACCCTTAAGAAACCCCGCAGAGGTCTCGCACTTCTGGCCGCCGGCCGACAGCCTTTTGTCCGATGAATAGGAGGAATGATCCGGCGGAGATATCCTGGCTCCTCGTTGCATCCGTGACTACCTCCTAGCTCATCTAGTTGATTCTTGTCACCCAGGAGGACGAGCCCAGCAAACAGGTTTCCGTGTTCCCAAACATGTTTTAAGGCGGGCGCCAAGCGTGGACTTCCGCTAACGGAAACTGTTCTGAGCGTCTGACAAGGCCCCTTTGAGTTCAATCTCGGCGTTGGGCTTCGTAACAATAAAATTCTCCAAGTTCTTGCCCGCCGTGTCAAGGCGACATGTGGGTCGGAACGCAGAACTGCTTGTTGTGGCATTCCCTTTACCCGGTAGTCTGGGCACCAGGACCAGGTTGGCGTTCTTTCGTAGCCGCGAAAATCATCCTTAGCCTCGCTGCTCGGGGGAGTACTTAATTCATACCATTCCCACTCCTATTGTCCGGCACTGCGCATTGATCTTCTTCACCAGCGCTTCTTTTCCTAGCTGCCTCATTTGCCATTGTATGCCCCGGGCAGATTGTGTCGGAAGCGGGCTAGTTGGAGCTTGTACCTCGAAGTAGATGTAGCTGTGGTCGCTGTGATTATATGCCGTGCCGACCATCCGGTTATCGTCGTGAATGCCCGCTCGTTGGCCAGGGTGAGATCCACGTGGGATTCCCTCCCTCCAAGTTAGAAAGTCAGGACATCCCTTTATCCATTATCGTCGTTGACAGCTATTAGCCCTTGCTCTGTTATCCCCTCCAGTAAGATCTGTCCTCTTTTCGAAACGTTACGACTACCCCATGCAGTACTGGCCAAGTTAAGGCCTTGTCGCTTCTTTTAGGCCGTTTCATGGCGCTCTCTAGCATCCTGGTCTGACGCTTCTCCCCGCTTTCTTTTAAGTTCGCTAATCTGTAGGTCCTTTACTTTGCCGCCGCAGTCGGAAGAACTAGATGACACTGACACCGGCCTGTCTTGTCGAACCGCGACTTTTTCGTGCGCACGCGCACGTCTGCGGGCATGCTCAGCTCTCGTCTAATCGTTCTTGCTATGTCGTTATTGTCCGCAAACGGATCCACGTCTCGCAGCGCAATAGTCTTTGGCTGTCCTCCAGCGTCTCGGCAATGAACCTTTGTGTTGATCGGTCGTGGTACCACCCAGGCCACAAGCGTTCGTGATGCCTCCGAGGAACCCGGGGGTATTTACTCCGTCGCCTCTTCTTTGTCGCCGACGATCTCAAAGTCGCTCCGCATCGAACTGCCGCCACTTTTCCTGGTTTAAGGGCGGCCAACGCCGCCGCACCAGGAAACTGGAAAAGCACCCGTTTGATGAGTCCTCTGTCGCGCTCCGACCCCTTCATTCAGCATGAGTCCTCGTGCTTCTCGAGGGCTCCTAATCCTCCTATGCGTTAGCTTTACCATTTTAAAGCAAAAATTCTTCACGCAAACAACAACCATATCTCTTCTAAAAACTGCCTATAAATGAAAAAGTGCTCTCTTTTTTAAAAACTATAAATGCCTATAAATGAAACCACTTAATCGCTCGCAGACGGCACTAGCCTTTGTAAAGCAGGTAAACATGATAATGTTGTCGATAATTGTAAAGCAGGTTAGCATATTCATTCTGTAAGAAATGATCCAACACCAAAAATATCACTGCATGCTCGTTTTTTATAAATTATGTATACATATTTTACGCCAAGGAGAGTCGCCCAGGTCGTTGCTCTACCAAAGCTCAGCTATAGTCAAGTGTGTGCAGCTGTGTAGTTCGTTAACTACACATAATTCAAGTCATCGTGCGCAGTTATTTCCAAAAGGAGAGTATTTGGGATTTACAGTTGCACACGGACACACCGGTAGTGTGGGACTCCAGCCCACTGAAAACCGGTCATGTCCCTTTTACCACGCTTAATTGAGACCTGCTCAAGCAGCACTTCAAACAGCTAAAAGGGCTGAATAGTAGCGTCCCTATTTTAGCTGCCCCGAAGTGCCTCACGGGGCCTTGTCAAGTAATTTGTTATCTTGGCGCGCTTACTGCTTTTGATTTTACGAGCAATAATATTCCAGTCATCACGTGAGTTCATATGAAGGTGTATCAGTTTTTTTAAGGCTGTCACTTGCTGTTGTTGAATCCATGCGTAAAAGAGCCTACGCTGGGCATAGCAGTATTGTGTGTTCGGGCATGTCATCCGTTGTTTTTTTGCAGTGCTTGCAGAATGGCATGACATGCCCTATAAGCACTTGGGTCACGTAGTGTGTCAACTCGCCGCCTGGCCGGTTAATCCACGGTTTAATGCCTGAAATCAAAACTTTCGCTCGGGCTCCAGGTGTCCCGTCCGGTATAGCGTTCTATTCATTTTGCCATGCTGACCGTTTTGTCCGCCATCGTAATCCAAAAAGCAGTGATGCGTTGGGTCTTGCGCATTAGCGTCTTGTTGCCGGCCGGAGTCAGTGCGGTTAATGGCCACCCCCGGGGCTGCAAATAACATAACCGACTCGGCACGGTCGTGCGCAGTCTGCCATGTATGAAAACACTTTCAGCTTTCGTCAGAGGGATTATGGCTACGCGCATGGCGTTCGTTATATGGCATACGGAGGTAATACGCACAACTCAATTATGCATGCATATCCGGAGAAGTAGCAAGCCACCCTCTGGATATGCATTTGTAGAAAATAAAATTGGATTTAAAGCAAATCCCGGACCGTCGCTTGCCCTATCCCATCTAAAGAGTTAAGAGCGTACTTCGCGCAGATGTAGGCAACCAATAATACCATTTAGAGAACGTTCCTAAACTTATAGTTGTGTGGGATAAGTTGACTTTGCAAACCAGAGGGGGTATCTTGGCCGATATAACTAAATGTGATGTTATCAAGGCACTGAAGGCAAAAATCTCATAAAGCACTAGGTCCGGATCAAGTGCAAATTGAACACCTGCACCAAGTTGTACTGCTGGTCCCTGCCATACAAGCTCTATTTAACAAGATACAAGAGTATGCATCCTTGCGCAGATGATTTATTTTAAGTGTCATTCCAAAGGAAAGGTTATCCGCTCTCCCCGTCATTTTGGCTTTAAATGTGCCTCCGACACACAGGCTGTTATCCTCCTTCAACAGGGCAGAGTTATCCTTAATGACGGAGTGTCTGAGCACGAATCTTTAGTTCAAACAACAGGGGTGGCTTCTATTCTCTGTTCTTGTTTTGTCCACGTGACATCAATAATCACTTAATGACACACGTTTGTCAAGGTGTTGCTCTATACCGACGATTTGGTTCTGCTTTCCAGAAACCGTTTTCACACCCAGCATGAGCTCGCAACTCCGCAAAGGTATGTGGATGGATGATAATGACCTGGTTATATTTGTGGATAAAACGAAGGCTATTAAAATCTGAGGAGGCGGACGGATAGCTAGCGATGATGGGCTTCATCGTCAGGGAAACCCTGTCAAGTATGTAAAACACTTTGCCTACCTCGGTTTCGAATTAACAACCCCTGGGTTGTGTTTTACGCGACGTGCCAAAGATAGAATCCGAAAAAATGTTATTGTGTTTCACGGTATTCAAATGCCAGTGTGGCTGTCGTAACAAGCAGCCTTGCAGCTATTCGATATAACAGTAGACCCCACAGCTGGGTATGGGATACAAGTGATTTGGCCGTAAATTAGCCCAGCGAACCTTGGTGATTGATAGACTCAGAGCTGCGTTCTTCAAACGTACTCTAGATGTCCACACAAAACAAGCCGCAACCGACTTGTTTTCCTGGCGGCTGGAACATTTCTCTTTACAGAGAGACTTTGCAGAAGCAAAGCTTCAATCTGCCTCACATTAAGGCATTCAAGCAGCATATTCAGAATTTAGGGAGGCAAAACTGGCCGATGTCGATCTAGCTATCTTTGTGACGCCTGTTCTCACCTCGGACAGGTGGAAGGACCCCAATATGGCAAATCGTCATCTTACTTTTCGATTCGCTATGCATGGATTTCACCATAAAATTTGTGTTCGACCTGGCCACCATGAAGCTGACGAACCATGTACTTGTCAACGTTGTGGTCATCAGTGCACAACATATAATTTACTTGAATGCTCCACTCCGGTTTCTGTAAACCGGATCTAATATAACAAAATGTAATATCTGCTATCTGGTTAGTAAACTTAATGATGGAACTAATAGAACTAAAGAGAGCCTTATTTCGGGGTAGTAGTTAGGAAATGGATACTCAAAACTGCCGAAGGCGGTTTCCATGGCTAATTCTGTTCTAACAACCTCTATGTACAGGTCCACCAATATGGTTCGCCTCCTAGTCCGCGACGTAGGACAACTTCCGATAGAAGTCTGACGCTCACCGTTCGCCAAGTTTCTAATACTAAGGGTGACGTTCCAGGGAAACTGGCGTTACAATAATTGAAGGCTCCAAGAATCTGTGGGGAACGCTTCAAGGCTTTGCTGTCAACGGCAACAAGCGGTCTTAGTAGATAGCGTTACATTTGACTGCATGCGGAGGCCTAGATAGCTCCACGATGTGTGCGGCTTCAACGTCGTGAAGCGCCTTTCCTCAACGAAGCGTTGGCGCGCGTCTGCGTAAGTCGCATGCTTAGAGCGTATGCAGGGGAGCAGGAGGTACACGTTTTGCTGTGCGGCAGTTAAGGCCGTCGGGCGCCCTGGCTCATTGACGCTAGGAGCACGAACCGTAAAGTCAGGCATGCTGCTATCAACACTTTGTTTTTACATGAGCTGTTTGCGGTGGATGTTCAATGCCTTCTCAGAGGCTCAGAGACCACGGACGCCACCACGCGGAGGAAAAATATCCGATCGGTTTGTCAGAGCGGCTACATATAAATGTGGGCTGGAGGTCTTCCAAACTACAAATCTAACGGTTGCGAAACCCAGGGAATGGGGCAGATTACTTGATTGAACCTTATTTGAAACCGTACTTGACTAGACGATTAATTTCAGATTTATTAGACAAACTAGCGCTCTCATCTAAGCGACATCCCGGCAATAAAAATTGCCATGTGGGGCCGCCATTTTACATAATCGTAACAGCATGTGTAATAATGTTTTCTAGTTTTCGTATCATTGGCGTAACTGATGCGTATTGTTCACAGCCTACGAAAGAATATTGTGTTTCTTTTGTGCACACATCTATTTCGAATAGGCGCTTCGAACTACCAAGGCGATCGCACTATCAACAGCTTTCACAAAACTAGCAAAATTGAGCTTAATAAGGCAGGTAAGAATTTCTGTGCTGGTAAACTTACCTATGCGTCAGGTATCATGAACGATTTGTAAATACTATACAGCGCTGCCAAGGATGACGTAAACATTAGTTAGATAATGCTCCGAGAATGTATTGAGTTTGCATTATGTGTATATGTGATTTGCTTTTATTGATTAATTCATATTAATTGATACGGATAGTACGGTACACATTAGAATAGCAGCCGAGCTTTGTAGCACGGAGTTAAGGTGGCAGATAGGGCATGTACGTATATACCCCTAAGGGTGCTTACACCTTAGTGCACTAACTCCTATGTCAGCCTTTTTCCTCGTAATATAACTTTTCCTCCAAATAAGTATGCCTTGTAGTCGTTGTTGCCTCGAACTGAGGTTTTAATATTTGCATGCCCTATCTGCCATCTTAACTCCGTGCTACGAAGCTCGGCTGCTTTTCTAATGTGTACCGTACTGTCCGTGTCAATTTCTTACAGCAACTCCACAACCCCACCCAGCTTCTCTTAAAACCTGCTTTTAACATAAACTGATGCGGCTTTGTTCCGTCCGCTTACTCAGATCCATTATATGTATCTGCCTCGTTGGTAGACGGTGTGCGTTTTGTATTGGAAATTACGCTAAATGTGGGAACGCCGCAAGGAGACAAATTAAGCTGCGTCTCGCTTATCTCGCTCCTGACTTTGTGAGCTCCGGCTTCGTCCGACGGGTCTATCGACAAATCGTGGTGGCGATATACGCAGACGATATCGTGGTCACACATTGCGGCCTAGGTGTCATTAAGCGCACTGCCTCTTTAGTAGAGGTGTTCCTTGTCTCAAAGGACTTGCAGTAAACACAGAATAACAATATCGTGAAATTAAGGCGCGAAGGCCCGTTGGCTGCCAGATACTGCTGCGTTTTTTCAGAAATGTGGCTTTTCGTGCTCAAGATTGTTGAGAGGCTGATGTATGGTTTTGGCAGGATGTGAACCACCTCACTGGCTTATTTTTGGCTAAATTTTAACCGGCTTGAGAGGTGTTTTTCGTTATTTATTAAGCGAGTGCTTTGTTTGTCTATCCAAGCAGAGAGCCATTTTGTGTCTCTCACGTTTCCAGAATGTCCACTAGCAATTCTGACAATCCGTCTAAGGATGAAGATGTCGCGAACAATTCTCTACAAATGCTTTATTTCGGAGTGGGAAGCTAAAGTCAGACAGGCCAGACTAGAGGTCGGTGGTTTGAACGTTTTCAACGCCTTACACATTTGGGCCGACCCTGCGTTGCCAGTCGCCACGTACGAGTATACAACTAGATACATAGTGCATGGTTATCACTATCTGGTACGTTTAAACGCCGCTTTTCTCGAAGACTATGAACTGTGCGTCTGCCGATTCTGCCTGCAGAGATGCACCAAGTACCATGCACAGTGTAAAGCGGCGCATTACTTCTCTCGCCGGGAGCGTGAAGAAAATAAAGAATTACAAAAAAACCTTACACAGAGTATACTAAACTTAAATTGATCGAAATAGAATTAAATGCTCTCGCATTTGTCTCGCGAATACGATGTACTCTACTACGTTGAAAAAACGGCATAAATATTCGGTATGCTATGGGTGTAATTGTGATTTGTCGCCTCTTGGGAAGGAAATTAACTCTATCGTCAAGTCAACCCTCCGGAAGTCTGTTTCCTGTAAATATATTATTATATTTCAAATATCACACATAATGCTTGGATAATGCGTTGCTTCTTACCGAAGTTCCACCAAGATCATGTGGTCTTGACCTGGTCAAGGTCATGTGAATGTTTTTTTATCATCATTTTTTTACCACGATTTCGATCTTATCCGCTGTGACTGCAAAACTGGTGCTAGTGTTTGCGCGTTTTACATCGGTTACATCAGCCGTGAGGAATAATGCTAAAAGTAACGCGTTATCCAGCTTTGTTTTTTCTTGTCTAACATAGTCTCAGCTGTTTACTCGCTGCCCCCAGGAGCCCCTAAATTCTGCCCCTCTAAAGTCATTCTCGTCTGTAGTTTTATTTTGTTTAGTTGTATAGCATTAGTACGGCTTCGTTTGCGCCCCATTCAGCTCTCCGTTCCTTCATTCTCCGCGTGCCTATTGCCTGCTTCGATCATAATCAGTCTAACCTTGTGCCAACCATGCGCCCTTCTACAAATTGGGCAGGTCGTTAGTACTGCGCCTATCTTCCCATAGCGCACTTCATTTGGGGCTGAATGTACTTCTGAGACAGGTATTCGAAGATCGCTGCCCTGACTAACTGCGTCATCTTCCTGTCGACTTTTCTGCAGGTACCCCGATACCCCACACGTGTTTAACATCCACCACCATTGAAAGCGAACGCACCTCTACCAATCCCCATGAAACACACGTTAGCAGACATGCCATTGAGGAGGTGATTATCCTCTGTCCCCTACGGGTTTGGAACCGCCGTGAGGCGTCACGTCAATGCACCGAGGGCCGGACATGTTGAGATATCTAGGGTTTCCCAAACAGTCCTTGCGGCAGCATGGCCGCTGACTTTCAGCGGTATATGGTTTATCACCTATTCTCAGTGAGCACTGCTCAAAGAAAATTCGACCGCCGTCCGAGATCGAACCGGCGAAAACCCGGTAGATGACAATCATGACTAGCGAACTAGTCCCCTAGACCACGCCGCCACAATAAGAAGACATGCACGTCAATATTCTGCTTGCTAGCCGCTTCAATATATCTCGGTTGTTGGCCCCTTATCGGATATACATAACATCCCTCCACTCGAGCCACCAGATGCATGTGTATCCCGATTCTGCTTTTGTTCGCATCTCTCGCGATTTAAACTGGCTAAAAAAACTCCACTGGCAAAATAACCTCTAAATAGCCTCCCCTGGTAGATCAGTTACACTTGGCCGAAATCTCTGCTCCTCTTGGTGTTACAGCTGTCGATGTCGCTACTGCTGTGGTCGCTGCCATCGCTACTGCTACTCAACCGCTAGCATCTCTTTTTCCACTATTCCTCCTATATCGCTGACCATCCGCTCGCTCTCTTCTTCTCCTCCTCCTCCTCCTGTGGTGCTCGCCGCGCACCCTCTCTAGCGGCCTTGTATTGTTATCCTGTTGTTGTCGCCTGCTGCCACGGCACCGTCCTCCGCCGACACGTATATTAGGTTACCACTGTGCGTAGAGCCCAAGAGATGCATAGTCAAATCGATTGGGTTGGGCGTCGCTAATAAACAATTCAAGTAAAACCCTGTGTATTGCTTATTACTAAAAGAAGTAAAAAATACAACGTTCCTGAGACAAACAATCGCTCCGACAAATTCATCTGAAGAAATGCACCTCACAGTCTCATCATAATGCACGCATAATCCGATATCCGGAGGTGGGCGTCTGCTTTTCCGCAACACCGACTCCATATTTCGGCTGAGCTCTGAACTCTGCACTATCCCTTAATCCGTGGACACCCCACAAAGTTCCTATCGGTGCACATACAGCTTTACATCCCCGAACCCTGCGAAAACATTTAAGGTCAAAGGCATTACTGCGTTCATGCCTTATGTAGGGAAAACATAACCAGCCAAATTCCCTACCTCCTGACACGTCCCGTAATTTAGGGACTGCAATGAGATCATTCTTAATATTGGCTCATTCTATATTGCAAAGGGACAGGCCTCGCTTTCCATGGCATCAGGTGGTCTGTCGAGCCCGGTGGCGTGGTGGACTAAGTCTCCGCCTCGCAACCGGAGGAGAGACATAGGTGCGCGGGTTCGAGCCCCACCATTGCACATTTGTATTTATGGGGCTCCGTCTATGAAGCAATGTGGAAAACAGTTCCGCGGACGTTAAATCTTGGCTGAGGGTCAGCCCGAAAACTTTAGGTGGTCTAGAGGTTCTTTTGACATCTGGCCCCTCGATCCAAGCCTACTCAAGTTTAGACTCGGATTTTAGAGATCGTATAGTTAAATTTGTTTGTGCACCAGGCGTCCGTGAACAAGTAGTCAAGCAAGGCATGCAATGCTATATGAGATATGCCAGTCATCACAAAACGTGGTCGTGGCGAGGGCGAACCAGGAGAAAATCAACGCCAATCAGCTAGAAGCACCACCATTAGTTCAAGCCTAAAACCCACGTTCTACGAAAGCGGCTCGCATCCCTCGCAGAAATAATTAGCAAGTATACTTAGAGACCCAGGAAGGCGGCTTGAAGGCATGTCTCTGACGCCGTGGTAGTCCGGTTGTCTTGTCGCCTGAGATGCACCTGTGTGAGACACCCTCGCGGCCAGTCAGTCTGTGGCAGTCCACATAACTATCTTACAATGGAAAGTGTCACTTATTTAGGAGAACTGCAAACATGGGAGGCGCCGTCTCTTCTTTCTTATAAGCTCAGCCCTGTCCTGCACAGGAGTAGGTGTTCAAGAAGCCACATCGGCAACTTGTGGCAATGGATGTAAACATCTTAAATCCATTCAGGTCGACCTGCCCCTGTATTAGTCCAATCGAACCTTCATTAAAATTGAAGCATCCCATGAGCGATCTCATTGACGATCTTGGGCGTCTGTTAGAAACCACTCCCTTGACTTTAACCAGCCACAAATGAACTGGTACTCCTGGACATGCCCGCAGTCACAAATACATGATTTCGACCTCATCGGCGCTACCCCTGACAAAGTGACAAACGACATTTTTCTAAAAATCTGCAGTGAGCAGGGGTTCACGTAACAGTGAACAGAATAGAATACATTACTTTCCTTCATATCTGCAACGCCATATCTGTAAGCCCTGTCCGCGTATGCGACATCACTAATAAAAGCAATTGTAAGCGATCGACTCTGTAGTAAGTCGGTCAGTAGCCAACCTAGCGGAATACAGAAAGCTGGTGAAGTACAGAAAGCTGCAGATGTCGGCATTATATGTTAGTTATTCTTTTTACAGAGTACTTGTTCCAACAAAACAGCCATCTGTTGCCATATATGTAGTAAGTCTAGTTGATTCAGGTATCATTCATGAACATGGCTATAGGTTGCTCCCAAACTAACTAGTGATGCCATGTGCTAAGGCGACTTGGGCAACTTAAGCGCTGCAAATAATAGGTATTGGCTTCTCCATATATGCTTCTCCACATATGCGAGACACATATGTCTAATGCGCGTCGTGTAAAATACAGATTTCCAGCATACTTTATGAAGCGCGAGTTATGGATTGATCCAACCTCAAACCAAAAAAATGCAAGCATGTCAAAGTAATCTATAATTTACTGCCCAGTCGCGTAGAAGGCAGATTTCAAGTCTACAAACACGGCACAGGACTATAACTTTTGGCTTTCTTATGTACGGGAGTTTTAAGTACGGTGCATGCTTCAATTGTTGCAATTTTTTTGCTATTTCTCGGTTAGGTGGTATTCCTAACCGAAGAAGAAGGAGAAATGCCAGCATATTCGTCTTTTCATTACGGATAGTACTATAGGGACAAGTCCTTAAGCCCAAGGACAGTTGGACTTCTTCCTCAGAACCTCGTTGAAATTGAAAACAAGCTCCCTAAAAAATTCTAGAACCGCGTTGAAGCGTGCAGTGCGGTACAGCGTATGGAAGAGAGCCGTTTGATGGAGTGTTTACTCGAAACTGATTTCGGCCCTGCGACCTTAAACGGCGGGTCGCTTATTTATGCATTGAGTACTTCGATATCGCAAAACGGCAGAAAAGAAAAGGCTTAAGAGATTTCAGCAGACACCTTACCGCACATTAATACAGTGCTGCTTGGAACGACGATGGTATCGAGAAACATTTGACAGAAATTTCATCTAACCTATCTGATGGAACCTCTTATTATATGTAACGCTCCTATGTTATCATATCCTATCAACGTATCCTGATAGCTGCTGCGTCACACTCTAAACTGTCTCAGTTTTTGCCGTATGACATTTTTGCCATAGTTTGTAGTTACGGGTTGATTTAACGTAACTACACGTCACCTTAAGACACATATTGCTACAGTGTAAGCTTGAACAGTATATATAGTGTTTGCAAGAGGTGCATTGCCGATGTTACCATTAGTGCGTAGCAACAGAGAAGCAAACGTTATCTCTAAAAATTAGATATAGTTATAACTATACAAGTGAACATAACCGCCAACGGTGTAAAATGTGTGTATTATTTTTCTGGAGGTCTTTGGAGGTCTCGGTCATATGCATCGTGTTAAGGCGTTTGTCTGTGCGTGCGTGTGATATCACTAGGCACTGTTTGCTCTGCTCTTGGGCTATAACGTCTTGTATCCAGAACACTTGCTTGCAAACTGTTAAACACGCTTTACAGACTGTGGTCGATTGGTCGAGGCCCACGCCAACATTAGCGGCCGAATCGTTAATGGCAAACCGGCCAGAGGCGCCTTTCCTTGGACAGTCATTATTTACGCTCAGCCGTATAACAGCGAGGAACTGCAGGGCACCGGGGCTCTGATCACAAAACTTCACGTACTTACAGCCGCTCACGTCGTCCCCCTGTACGTGAGACGCACGTTCTAATGTAGTCTACCACTGTTTATTTACGGAACTGTCCTGTTACAAGCTTTAGTTTTCAGTTTCAGGTTTCAGCTCGCCACAGAGGTAGGTATGTATGTATATAGCATATCTGTATTTATACACTTCTTTTTTTCTTCCGGATATGTAAACAAGATGTGATTCGATTGCTAGTCGATGTTTGACAGAGCGAGCCGTAGAACTCTTTAGCATAATCATTTTTTCTCTATGTCGTAGGCAATGGGGAGCGCAAATGTTCTTGTCGGAAGCGAGAGCAAAATGTTCAATTTTGTTATAACATAGGCGGATATCACTTCACAAAAAGTGTGATTGCAAACAAAGTCTTTTTTTCGTTAAGAAAGATAAGAACAATTAGAGAAGTCTAACATTGGTTAACAAATGAAAAATGTTGCATTGAATGCGTTTGCATATATCAAAATTATCTGATGTCAAAGTTTTGAGGCTTTACGTTCATACCGAAAGTAGCGAGTTGTTATATCGCTTACAAAAATACACATTTAATAAAATGCGCATTTCACGGGTATCATTTGGTTTTAAAATCCACAGTGGTTCGACTAATTATATGATTACTGTAAACCGTTGTTCCCGTTTCCGATGTTCTCTTTACGTAAAAACTAAATTATATGCAATCCCAGCACGATTAAATCAAATCAAATCCATTTATAGTCCTATGTTAACAGAGGGCAGAGGGGTCAGGGGCTAGTGTGCAGTTTTGTATCTGACGGTGTTTAATGTGGTAAACGAAAGATAGTTGTCACAACTAGGTGATCATATGTATATGATGGCTTTTACTTGATTTAGCACCGGTCAATCTATCTATCTCCAAAAGTCGTGTAGATGAGCTCGTACCGTAGAATTATTGTGTGCTGGTGGTTTATTTTTGAGATTTTGTTTCCATTCGTGACGATCTTCTTCCCCTGCGAGCTTGTAATTGCCGTGAAGCTCGTCTGCAATAACCGAAGACCGGACATATTATTGTGAGGTATGAACGTTTATGCCAGGTTTATCCTGCTCCGGTCGCTTTCTATCAATTAATGGCGCCTATGATGGGAGCCACATTTCCTCTACAAACGGCCAAAGACATCATCTGTGTCAAAAACATGGCCTCGCGTCGATCGCCCGTAACTTCTTCTATGCGTTTTCCGATATCTTTCAGGATTTTCGCTGTACCTGAGCTGATAGGGCCGAGCGTCTCTAAAGTAATGGGTACAAAGTGGTAGCTTCTAGATAGCTCGAGATACTTCCTTCGTTTTTCAGAATCCGCGCGCTCGGCTACCCATCCCGACTCAACGGCGCTGTGGTGTAAATACGATAAGGCCGCCGTGCATGAAACCGTTACATCCCATACAAGGCTTTTTCCGTGTGACCACAGCGGGATGGTGACCCCGTCAGGCCGCAGCTCACTGCTGCCATTAAGGCCATTCGGCTCGGGTGTAGATGGTATCCCTGCCCTTCTAAGAGCTCTTCTAACTATGGCGTTAAGTTCAGCGTGTCTTGTAATTCTGCCGGAACTTTTCAGACAGCTTAACGGGTGTAACCCGTCAGAGTCAACAGGTTGGCCGCATCGCAGACATGAGAAGGGCTGGCAGACGGGGGCGCCTATTCTAAGGGCTGACACCCTGCGGAAAGAGTTTGGGTCTAGCATGGTGCCAAGCTGGCAGGAGGGACAGCGCTTGAAGCCAGCTCCCGCTGAAGGGATGTTGAGCCGCTAGAAGCAAGGCACGCTCTCTTGCTGATGTTAGGCTATCTGTTATATCTCGTGCGGACTTCTTAGTTTTGCAACCGTCGAGAAGATTTTGACACACGTGTTCTCTCAGAGAGCCGGGGTCGAGTTGACTTCTGACTGTGGTATCCGCCACTATTGCTGACTTTTGCAGTTCAATCTTTGCTTCCTCGTCAATGAGTGATTCCGCCAGGAAGCTAAATTGATTCAGGGATGCAGCATAGCACACTGCAGCTAGATCTGTGGCTCTTCTTATTCCAAGGCCTCCGTTTCCGATAGGAAGGCTAGCTCTGTTCCACGTGTTTCCTTCTTATTGTTATATTTATAATTATTATTATTATTATTATTAATACGGAACTAACTGAGCATACGCACACGGCATACATATGATCAATTAGTTCCGGCCACCACCTCTTATTCTTTTAGGAGTTTACCATATTGAACATCGCCATAAAAAGAGCGTCACCAGTCGCTAACGTCTCCCTCTGTTAACATGGGACCTTATAAGAATTCTACATCGGGGACAGGGAAAACGGTATAAGGTAATTATATTGCAAATAAAACTACTGTACATTTGGTAGCAATGTAATCCCAATTAAATGCGCATTTTATTGAATGTGCATGTTGTGTGAGCATAAGGGCAACATTTTGAGCCTTGAACGGAAAGCTCACACATTTTGCTCTCTTAATAATCTACTATCAGTGAAAACACACCCTGCACTTGAATAATTAAATGTATTTAAACTTTACAATGGAGGTAACAATTGTCTCCCCATGAACCACGCCAGAAAAGTAAAAATAGAAACAAGTCACGCACCTGTGCTGACTACCGAGGCCGTAGGCAGGCAGGCGCTGAGGGCTTGCCGCCTGTAGGACCGGTCGGTATTGGGCACACCTTGCAATGCAATGACCAAACTACCTGAGGACGTTGAGCTATTAAAGGTATCCCGTCTCTGTAGACTGGTGCCGCTTGACGACGTGTCTAACGGTTATACGAGTTTTGCAGGTCTACATGTGAACGCAAGGGACCTCCGTTCCGGGACGAGGTTCGACGAGTTCATGGCCCTTATGGACGGCTCACACGTTGATTGGGATGTTGTCGTAGTAGGAGAAACTTGGTTTGGGGAGGCCGACAAACTTCTGTACAATTTACAGGGCTACAACTCCATATCTGCCTGCAGACCTGGGGGTGGAGGAGGAGGTCTTACAATTTATTCGCATTGTGCGCTCGACCTTATGGATACCGCTATGAAGTCTAGCAATGACGGCAATGTACAGGCCATAAGGCTACGTCTGCGCCGCCCTGGCTTTGACGGCTATGTCGTCGGAGTATACTCTAATGACATACGATTGTCGAACACTCTCATGGAGATACTTGACGATATTCTGCCAGCGACTAGGGATTTGCCTTGTGTTCTTATAAGGGACATCAACATTGACCTACTAAAAGGGGATCCTATCTCTGTTGAATATTGTACTGCTCTTGCCAGCAAGGGTTTTGAGTATGCAGTCAATATGATAACACGTCCAAACCTTAGGCCCAATGCTGTCTCTTTGGGCTCGTGCATTGATCACGTCTTCATTACAAACTGTGAACGATATCTACAGATTACTCCTTTTGTTGTTGATTGACTAGGGCGTTTTGAGGACGGTGTCTCCAGGGTGGACTGGTCCTTAGTTCTTGCCTCAGATGACCCCAATGAGGCTTACGAATCGTGCAATAGGGAGCTCCAACACCTGTTCGACGAAAGTTTCCCGTTGAGGCAGCGTAGGACTACAAAAAAGTAAATCGTGCTCCTTAGTTTGGCCATGAACTGGCTGAGCTAAGACGTGCGGTTGACAGAGCACGTCGCCGGTGGCTTCACAAACGGGCCGTAGATGATAGGGAGACCCTGCAGCGGTGGCAGGCAAATTATAGGAAGAGGCTCCAAGAAAAAAGGGACGCCTACTTCGAGAAACAGTTTGTAGCTGTCAGTAATCGGTCTGCAGAACTGTGGGCGTCTCTTAATAAAATTTACGGCCGCGGTAAAAGAAAGGCCACGATACCCAAGCGTCTTGTAAATGAAAGCCAAGAGCTTAAAGAGGCCCAGGAAGTGATAGACGCACTAAACGAGTTTTTCACCTCGATCGGTGCTAAAACCCCGGCTGGACTTTCCCGACGGGAGGCGGTAGACGACGCAATTTCTGGCATAGGGAGCTCCGAGCCCAATTAATTTTCCTTTAGTGCTATCACAGCTTAGGAGCTGCACTGCGCTGCAAAAAATGTGAAATCGGATCTATTTGAAGCCAAAGGAAACGTGCCTGGTCGATTACAGTTGAATGTAATCGACGCGTTATCAGGCCCTCTAGCTGCGATCCTCAACATGTCGATCAAGACCGGGGTGTTCCCAGAACGCCTAAAGACATTAGCGGTAATCCCGCTTTACAAAGGCAAAGGCGATAAGAACCAATCTAGAAACTATCGACCGATATCGCTGGTGTCATTCATACCTAAGATCTTTGAGAGACTTATTAAGAAGCAGCTCGAGGAATACCTACACGCGACCAATTTTCTTTCTTAAAACCAATTTTGTTTCAGGGAGCCGCGATCAGCAGAATTGGCTCAAAACCATATCTGGTGGGAAATAGTCAAAGCTGCTGAAGACGGGAAAATGTGTCTCGGCGCATTCCTTAACGTAGCGAAAGCCTTTGATTGTCCTGACCACTCTATATTTTTCAAGATGCTGCGAGGAATGGGTTGCGCACCAGGTGTAACTACCTGGTTTAAATCGTACCTAGGCGGACGTAAGCAGTTTGTGTCGGTGGGGGGCTTGAACAAATTTTTTGTCAACGTTTTTGAATTAATTACCCCGAGTGATTTTGCTGGGTTTGAGTGATACAGCGTCTAATCGTTTCCTTCAGGACTTGGATGGTCGTAGGGTTGTTAACATAAACAATGGGCCTTTTAAAGGTCTCACAGGAACAAGTCCGAAGACGCTAAATTGCGCTCTGGGCGGCAAATTCTGGCCGCCCGGAAATATTGCTGTATGACTAGGGAATACTATCCCTCTGTAATGACGCAATTGTTTCGTATGATGTATATTAAGGAACACTGTCCTGTTAAAACCATGACTTTGAGCTCCGCATCATTATATTGAGTAACAAAAACTGGGTGATTCTGCCACGATACCGCCCATCATTGACTGCTTGTGCATTTCCTGAATCCTCAAATAAAGATTGTCCAGTAATAAGTTTTCAACTCAAAATTTGCACCAAAGACTGACTACTTTAGGATACATCTTCTTCTCAGGAAACTCATACTGGGTTTTATGTCCCCACTCCCAATGCGACATTTTTGTATTTGTCTATTGTCATTTTGCCGGTATATATTCTCTAACAAAAGTTAGAACAAATTTTGTGACGAGTTGTGGCAGTCAAACATCTACAATGGTTGAAATAGTGTGTGATGACAAGAATCAGTTCTGTAGAATAGCGATCCATTATAGATCATGGCTGACCGTCCGCCGCCATCGAATTGTTGAAGGGTTTGAGTGTCAAAGTACTGCAGCAGATATAGCTTTTAAGTTTTCGGTATTATTGGGACACCCTATACCATCTACGACATTTTTGCTCTTAATACCTTTCACGCATTTTTATTGAGATGCTTAAAATTTGCTGTTATAGGCTATTATGAGAACAAACAAGTTGTTTGTTCTCATAATAGCCTATGACAGCAAACTTTAAGCATCTCAGTAATAACCATGTACTTACCTTACATGGTTCCAATAGAAACTGTTTAGCGACAGCAACCTTACATAACGTTTATACGGCGAGTTTTGCGTCTACAGTGACAAGAAGATCATGTCGGTTTACGTCAAATACGGATCGAGTGTCGTGGATGATATGAAGTTCGTCAAAGCTATCGCAGTCAAGTAAGCGTACAATTGTACAGCGCATGTCTTTATTCTGTTATTTCTTTTGCTAAATAGACGACATCGTGACAATGATGTGCAGCCTAAAATGTCAAAAAATGCGCAAGCCTTATGTATATTCCACAAAAAAATAATATGTATGTTTTTATTGAGACCGAAAATGAAATTCTCCGTAGTGGTATAAAATCGGGTCTTGCCCTGTTAGGAAATAGGGTCGTGCCCTGTAAACCTATCGAGTGCAAAATTTGCATTAGAGTTGCCTCTAGTTTGTTAGTCTATGCACTTCGCAGCCACTTTTAGCAAAATAACGAAGACGTGTACTGGTCAGTTTTATTAACTGAAGCCAAACGGCAGCAAAAATGGTACAGCTATAAACACTCGCTTAGGTAAGGCTCGCTTACCTACCCATTTGCGCACGTATTAACGGGTGATAGATTTTAGCAATCCCAGCAAACACCGCATTGGTAAAGCCGACTCCCCTTATGCTGTTCGCGCAACTCCTTGCAAGGCTGATGACGTAAGGAACTGTTAAGAGGCGCTTCTTTAGGGTTACAAATGTTGGTCATAATACGAAAATTCACAAAAGTGACATCGGAACTGATAATAACCGTTGTACCAAGTCCAACTCTGCTGGATTTAAGTGGGTTTCTAAGTCTCGCACTACAATAACTTTAACAACGACACCCGGCGTGCGCCATGCATTTTACCATTCAACCTCTTTAAAAAAAGGTGTTTGTCAAAACCTTAAAATTGTGTTTTGAGGCATTTGACTACTTGTGTAGCATTATTAGTACGTGGGTGGTTTTTAAACGAGCCCAAAATAGAGGAGCAACAAGCTTGCATCAATTTCTATGTTGAAAATAAAATTTTATATTCTAAAACAGTGGAAGCGTTGCGAACGGCTTGTGGTGAACAAGCAGTACCCTGAAACTCTGTGTATACGTGGTACCGTCGATTTCACGACGAACATATAAAGAGACCGAAGATTGACCTGTTTAACTATGTCCTTATCACCCCCCCCCCCTCAGTAGTTTGTAGTAATGCTAGCAGCACTTCCCTGTTGGGGGAAAGGAGGACATGACTGGGTTTTAGTGGGTTGGAGCCCCAAACTACCAGCCCACACTTGCAGCGGTAACCGTGTGTGCGTTCCGCATTTCCCAGTTAGTACTCTCAAAACTGTGTTTGTCAATTGTTAGATTTTTTTCCCATGCGCATTAAAACTACAAAAATGTAAAACAAATTAAGATAAATAATGTCTATCTAAATATATTAGAAGCTTGTCAGCAAATTTGGAGCTACGTTGTGCTATACTCTCGCAGCTTCCAAGATACGCCGGCGAAATCAGAAAAATTGACTGGAGCAGTAGATTAGAACGCCGGGATAACCCGGGAACACTGTGCGACTTCATCATACCAACAATTCAGACATGCGCAATTAAGTCAACACAACAAAAATTGTAAGACTGAACCTAACCTTACCAGACCACTTAGAATTCAAAGAAATTAAATAACTTAAAAATGCCAAAAACTTATTATGCACATCTATATCGGTGACAAAAAGAAAAAAAACGTGCTTTTTGCTAAAGTGTACTTCGCCACGGCTGGTGAATAACTTAAGAACACGTGACACTAGATGAAACAAAACGGACTTGTAACAAATCACATCAAATCGAAGCTTACAGTTTTACGTTCGAAGTCGTCCATCTGCACCAACCATACGTTCTATACAATTACACAACCATCTCGATATCAACAGCACAACGCACTGGCACTGCTCCTCCAGAGAACGAACCAGTACGACCAAATGCCTTTAATTGATCATTTTGTATAACCTATCTTGGCACTCACACGTCAACTACCTTGCAAAGAACACGAGGAAGAGCGTTACAGTACTTATAACCAACCAATAAGAAACTCAGCAACAGTCGCATTTAAGATGTCTAACATAACAAGAACACGTAAGATACCGCGACTATATGGAGAACTTTCGATTAATATGGGCTTATTCTATACGGTGGTTACTATCCGCCGACGAAACAGTCGGCACTCATGGTCCTGTAGAAGTAAGTCGTAGGCGCTTAGTGTTGGTCGCAGTATCGATGCAGCGACATGCATGCCAACTATAGCGGCTCTGACTGCATTAGTACGCAGAATTGATGATTTTTTTCTATTCTCTCCTGAAATAAGCATACGTTGGACGTGTGAGATATGGGGAAACCCACACACAAATCTAGTCACCGATAAGTCACTAGAGCATGCCAGCATGACACTCTCAACTCGGAAAACACTAATACTGAAACTTGATTTAGCTATTAAACAGCTTCCTTGTACCAGCTATACGACAACAAATAGTGGACGCGCAGAATCTTTACCGATTTGTCCACTTGCAGTGATCGCGGGTTTGACCGTGCGACAGCCAAACACGACATTATGGTGGTGCTTCTTGCCGAGCCGCTTGACGCGATGCCGCTACTGTGTGTTCCATCGAGAAGCGTGTTTACCCTCGGCAAAATGAAACCTGAGCAACTTCCCAAAGGTGCGGAATGGATTATTTTGCAAAATAGTTAACGGCTAACCAAATAGTTTTTGTTTTACCATGCCTGCTAAAATGTTGCTAACTACTTCGTTAAATAGTTGCTTACGGTGCCGATAAAACGAAACGCCAGCTTGTTTAGTCAACTCAAACTGATTTATTTCAAAACTGTTGCATTCTTCAAAGATATTTACAAAGCGAATGACGCCTTATGCAGCGCTAGCTTTAGTGCCTTTATATCATCTTTTTTTTCTATACCCAATAACTCGTTAGGTCCGCGCATTTCAAAAAGCGAAGCACCTTTTTCGTATATTCACTGTCACTTCTACACAAAACATTTCCGGCTCGCATTATATTAAACAAAAATCCTTCTTTTTTCCAACGAGTTGTACGGCCCTCAATCGAATACGATGATGTATATATATATATATATATATATATATTATATATATATATATATATATATATATATATACGAGGTGTGTTCAAAAAGTATCGCGACTTTTGTGTTTTTTCAAAAATTATTCATTTATTCATCAATATCTATTTTGTCCCCTTCAAAGTAATCCCCATGAGATATTATACACTTGTGCCAACGGTTTTTCCAATCTTCGAAGCACTTCAAAAAACCATTTTTTTTATCTTGTTCAGCTCCTCCTTCGATGCCGTCTTTATCTCGTCAAGCGTAGCGTAACGTCGTCCTTTCATGGGCCTCTTCAGTTTAGGGAACAAGAAAAAGTCACAGGGGGCCAGATCTGGGGAATACGGTGGCTGCGGCATCATTAGTGTGTTGTTTTTGGCCAAAAACTCGCGCACAAGCAACGATGTGTGAGCAGGGGCGTTATCGTGGTGCAAAAGCCAATTTTTGTTCTTCCACAAATCCGGGCGTTTCTGGCGGATTGCTTCGCGCAAATTGCGCATAACTTGCAGGTAATATTCCTTATTGACCGTTCTACCCTGTGGCAAGAACTCATGATGCACCACGCCCCTGCAATCGAAGTAAACTGTCAGCAAAACTTTCACATTCGACCGAACTTGGCGCGCTTTTTTCGGTCTTGGTTCGTGCGGCAGCTTCCATTGAGATGATTGAGCTTTGGTTTCCACGTCATAACCATGAACCCACGATTCGTCACCAGTTATGACCCTCTGGAGCAAATTTGGGTCGTCGCGGACAGAGTCCAACATCTCATTAGCAATGTTCATGCGATGCTGTTTTTGGTCGCAATTGAGCAATTTTGGTACGAATTTCGCGGCGACCCGTCTCATGCCCAAATCATTGATAAAAATCGAATGGCACGAGCCAATCGATATGTTTAGGTCCTCAGCAACTTCTCTAACGGTGATTCGACGATTGGCCAATACCATTTTCTCCACTTCATTAATTTTTTCGTCTGTTGTTGAAGTGCTCGGGCGTCCGGCACGCTCTTCGTCGTTCACATCTTCTCGGCCTTCTGAGAACATTTTGTACCACCGATAAACGTTGCTTCGGTCCAAGGTAGCTTCTCCGTATGCCACAGTCAACATGCGGAATGCATCCGCGCACTTAATTTCGTTTTTCACACAAAATTTGATACAGGTTCTTTGATCCATTTTTTTGAATAGGTAAAAATCGAAGACGATCCAAAACACGTGCAAGCAAAGCAGCTGTCAACAATTAAGTGAACATTCAAAATGGCCGAGCTTGTCGGCATAAGTGAGAGACATGAGTACCAACATAACGCCACAAAAAATCGAAATTCGAATATACGTAACCCGCGAAAATTCAAGTCGCGATACTTTTTGAACACACTTCGTATATATATATATATATATATATATATATTATATATATATATATATATATATATATATATATATATATATATATATATATATATATATATATATATATATAGGGTCGTACAAAAATTATGCAGTTAAGTCCATAACAGACAACATTACTTGCGGATTGTATCTTCAACCTCATCCAAAGTGATGCCAGCTAATAACCTACAGTGTACAGGTCACCTCTGTATATCACATACAATGGTGTATGCTACAATGATGATCATAGTCATTTATGCATATACGTTTTTTTTTTCACTATACGTACTCCTGAAAGATAAACGTAACTAATCGCCAAGTGTAGGCTAGTGCTATTTGAATCTGCATGAGCCCATTTGGCTATTTGCCATAACCGAACGTCTATGATACTATCTATATACTCGTATATGTATATACATCAATGGCTGTGTGCGCATCATAAATATATGCATCGTTTGGCTGTTGTAATCGCAGCTAAGGATAAGCTCGTTGTCGCGGGCTTCGGGCTTCCGACAGAACCATATGATATGCCGTCCGTCGAGGTCAGCGAACTCATGTATACAACTGGCATTGTTCTGCCGATGCGGAGTTGTCCCTATCCGGAACGAAGCCAGACGGAATTCTGCATGCAAGAGCACGCCACGGGCATCTGCAGCGTACGTGTACATTTGTTTGTAAATTAATTTTCTTTTTAATCAGCGAAAGGCCATATATATATATATATATATATATATATATATATATATATATATATATATATATATATATATATATATATATATATATAATATATATATATATATATATATATAATTAGTTAGTTTTCGGGCTAACCCTGAGCCAAGATTTAACGTCCACTAAACTGTTTTTCACATTGCTTCATAGACGGACCCTCATAAAAACAAATGTGCAACGGTGGGGCTCGACCCGCGCACCTGTGTCTCCTCCGGTTGCGAGGCGAGAATACTTTTCCAATGGAACAGAGTCTCTAAAAAGTCTCTTGTTTCGGAGTGAGAGTGAAATTACTAAAATCCGTGACACAAAGTAATTTAATTAGCTTTCACATCAAACGCTTCAAAATCATTACCCTACGTACCCATTCACAGCGCTCAAAATTAACACATTCAATGCAGCAAACGCACATTTTATGGCAATCAGTTTGATACAAAACTTACGGCCATGCGAGCTGTGTTTGCGGAGTAATTACGCTTTTTCGGCTGGCATGTCGCATAAAAGCGCAAAATAGGCAATTGCGAAGCAACTCCTCCTATACAGAAAACTGAGCACAGCTTGTTATTTGTAAAAAATCTGCGTTCTCCGAAGTGCGTATAACGCGGGTCAGAAGCTGCGATAAGGTCCTTCAGAACAGAATTCTCAAAAATGAAGTTATTTTATTAGCTTTCATAGCAAATATTTTAAAATAATTACCCTACGACCATTTACAGTGCTCAAACCTACACATTTAGGCAACGCATATTTTCGATCATTGTGGTACCAAACTTATGGCAATGCGAGCTGTGGTTGCGGAGTAATTAAGATTTTGTCGAGATTCAATGCATGCATAAATGACTGTGAGGCGACGTTGCGGCTGTCGCGCGACACGTCGGCGGTAGTGAACGGCGGTAGTTGGTAAATATATATATATATATATATGCATAAGACCGCTAATTAAACATATCCACAACTCCAAACACGTTCCACTTTTATCACTGGGCTGGATATAGAAAGCTAAAGTTTTCGGGCTGACCCTCAGCCAAGATTTAACGTCCACGGAACTGTTTTTTCACAATGCTTCATAGACGGACCCTCGTAAATACAAATGTGCAACGGTGGGGCTCGAACCCGCGCACATATGTTTCTCCTCCGGCTGCGAGGCGGAGACTTAATCTACCACACCACCGAGCTCGACAAAATACACATAGCTGTCCGAAGAGAGTCATCCCGTAGGACTTGCAGCTTAGAGCACTCCTTCATATTTTCCACCCCGAACACCGATACTCCATCAACGCGCGATGGCTTGCAAAATTACGAAGGTCGACATACTAGTTTGCCTTAGGTGGTACCAACCTGCTAATACTGCTCGAACTCTTCCCTAGATCTGGGCAAACACCTCAAATAATTTTGTATTCTTCTGTAAGGGGACCCTCAGACGAACCAACCCTTGCCGAAAGAGCAGGTTGATCGGGCTGATCGCTAATGCGAAGTTTAGCTTTTTTTCCTCTTAATTTAAAGGCGGTTTAAACAGTACAAACTGTTTTTAAAATGTTACGCGATAGCCGCCTTAGTGTGAGGAGGAAGCATCCAAGATCCCGTAGATCCCTTCTTCTCGAATTTGTGTGTGTCTTTCAATACTTTGAAGAAAGCGTATGTATGATCTGCAAATAATGCCACTCTAGCATATTACGCACGGAAAACATCTACACCAGAATGGCGCTCATTCACACATTTAGACAAAACTGTTCCAACAAAGACACTTGCAGGATACCTAAATTTGTATTTTTGCTACGATAAGAAATCATATCTATATTCCGGAGCTGGAGGTCCCTGCCTTCGAGATACGATGCAGACCATTTACCAGTGGTTAGGTCAGATACATTATTTGGCAGAATGCCATAGTCATGTGAGTCAAAGGCTGTTTTACATCACATCGATCAACGGCCAAAGGATCCGATTCTTCATGTGAACAATAAGGCGCCTTTTTGGGGGGGGGGGGTTAGGTTCATAGCAGAGTTTATACTTGCAGCATTAGCAATATTTAAAAAATACTTATTAAGTGTCCTAAATACCACTCAGGTCAGTTCGAAGCCGCTATGTACTAACTTAACAACGAAAGACTTGGTTTTAGTCACGCCTCCACAAGCACCCCCCATGCATTTAACTAGACTGCCTCAAGATAAATACCGCCATGAAGCTCCCGTTCTATAGAGCTCCGTTTTGGCTAACTTCTAAAGAACGGAAACGATTTAATCTAGTCCAAGCAGATGGCTGACCTAGGGCGTGTAGCGCAACTTACGGCCTGTACATGGCCCGATGGGTTCAAGAGGGATGATACCATATTTACCGCTCGGGATTCAGCCAGTAATAAATATCTGCAATTTAGTCCCCCAAATAGTAGTAGGTGCCTCCTAATGCCATGTTTAGAATGGTTAACAGATTATGTTTACATTTCTGAGTTGCTAAATACATCATTTATGACGACCTTCATAGACTTAACAGTAGGGCCCACGCTTTGGATCAGCGCTGGATTACCTTTTACCTTCAAACACTGGAAACGTATTGTGAATATGGAGTAAACCACCTTTCCCTGAGGTTCTACAAGTGTTGAACTGCACGTACCTGTGCAGTGAGTGATTTGCTTCTTCATACTGTAGCTTTACCTATGGCTTTGCAACGCAGATAACATGGAAAGTTTTTTTTAACGCAGGTAACATTGGATATTTTTTGTGTCATTGCTTTACAAAATTGTATTAAGGATCGTTTTCTGTAAATTAGTAAATATTTTTTCTTATCTCAAACACGAGCTCAATGTAACAGTACATGTAGTTGACACATTAAAATGATCTGGGTTACCCGGGTCAAACTTTTAGTTCCTATATACAATGTTCTTTAGCAGTTCAATGGCTTTGTAAAGACCGCAGATACCACATTTCTCATCCGGACTATAGCTGCTTGTGCTTTGGAGTGCCACAGTAACGGGCAGTTTGTTTCAGGACAGTATCTCTGGATACTCGCACGCGCTAAACATTAGCCATCGAATTAGAAAGCTAGTTTATTCTGTGCATAAACGTTGGTATTCAGCTCATCTCCTGATACTTGTCACGATCTGCTACGCTTTGCAGGGCGACTCTGGAGCGTCGGCTATGATGGAAATCAACGGTCGTTTAACGAGTCTTGGTGTTGTGTCGACAACGCTTGTTTGCGGAAAAACACCTGATCGCTATATCAGGGTCAGCGGGCACATCGACTGGTTATACGACACGATCAACGGATCCCCGGCCAACTTCACTAAACTGCCGAACAATTCATCGGGCACCATCGTGTGATGATAACTATGTATCGCACAATCTACATGTGTGTACAAGCCTACATACGCGCATACTTTTGTATATAAATACATATACATATATTTATACGATAGGTAAACCTTGCATTAATAATAAAGGCTTTGTGCTTGTTCTGAGCCTTGTTGCTGCGAGAGCTGCCGACTTACGTGAGCACGCATACTTTCACCCATACACGAGTGCGTATGTGTATTTATGTACGTTTCTTCCCCCTATCTCGGGCAGCGAAAAACTAACAAGAAAACGAGTGGATGACTAGTGCTACTCGTCAGCACCATTATCGAACCCGGTACAGCTTTATATATATATATTTTTTTTTCTTTAAACGTGGTTGCTTGTGATTGCCAATACAATGGCAAGCCGACGTCCTTGAAGTATACCTTAACCACCACCAACCAAACAACCAAACAATCGTCGCTACGGACTCTACTCGCTCCCAAATATATGACTAATTCCCTTTGGTTATAGATTTTTGTCCAAAATGAACTAAGTGATATAGAGGAGTGGCGGTAGCAATCATCCGGTCGCCAGAATCCCTATACGAAAGGCCGTTACGACGGACGCAGCGACGTTGATGGTGGCGCAAGGCCACGCAGCGGCAAACGCTTAGGGCCAACAACTATCGGCAAAACAGGTTGAAAAGCAGACAAAACCATTGCTTCTGGTAGGTAGTATGTCACTGAGTTAGAAAACTGTATAACTTGCTCCTATTAGTAGATTAGCAGGAACCAACGAATGAATGAATAAATACTAAACCGTTAGCGTTCCTTTGTTCAATTTATGTTTCACATCTTTAGAGAGAGTGTCATCGTATTCGTTCCAGAAGTTATATGAGCATTGAGGAAATTCGTAAACGTTGCTATTTCGCCGAGTTTCGCCAAACTGGCCCTTTCTGTGTGCAATAACGGACCATCTCTGCATTTATGAGAGTGCACACACACAGCCATGCGCCACACTTGATCGTTTCGTATTTCATTTATACACTAGCTTTATGCAGTCTATGCCGAATCGCTGTTGCAGTAACATGCAAGATTAGTAAGGAGCATGTCTAAGAAGCCTGAACAGTAAAATATTTTGTAGCAGAGCTCTATAGATTGAATTAAATTGTTGTTCCGCGGGATGTCGGAATCTGTAAGTTAGAATAGCTGGATCAATTAAAATAATGTTGTAATAAATAGAATAGGCAATTTAGACAGGGAATACTTGAATTTTTTCAAAGCAAAATGCAATGACCGATAAGCACTTTGCATTAAGAACTTGTGATTTTCATATCTTACGCCTTGGGTATTGAAGATTTAAGGCTTATGGATTCGTTGAAAACAGCAGGGGAACTCGAATTAAATCGTAAAAAAAGTTAGTTTGCCTGAGAATTTTCTAGTCATATACATACAGAAGTGTACACATATACAGGGCCATTCATATCGTTATGTACTTATTTCGAGGTTTGGTAGAACTCGGCAAGAAAATATTTTTTCTCAATAGAAAGAAGCGAAGGAAACGTCTTGTTTAGGCGAGGGAGTGATATTTATAAAAGTAGTTATTCTGCCTTTTCTTCTCTTACATAGTTGTACAAAATCTACGTATGCGGGAGAACCAGATTAAGGGAAGTCATGAAAAAAACGGAGATGTTATGTTAACGCTTTTTTTGTGAAAAATTGTAATTTTTTTCTATTACCACCAAAAGTACATGTCCAAAAGACTACTCTCACGCAATAGCAAATTTAACGCCCGTCGTACCAAAGCGATGGTGCTGCGTTACGTAGTTGCCAAGTAACTAAGCTTTTTCGACAGTCATAGTTGTTATGTTTTACGTGCAAGCTTTCACGTTCAGAACCGTAAAAAATTTGCCAAGACGTTTCCGCCTCCTCCTTCCATTAGGAAAAATGATTCCTCTTGCCGAGTTCTACCAAGCTTCAAGATATGTACTTAATTTTCTCATACACTCTATGCAAGTATAGTATGCATGCCTTCGCTTTCAATATGGCTATCTTCGATTGTGACTGGTCGAACCACCTACTCCGTGCGAAATCTGTTTCTTTGTCCCTAAGTCCACTGTATAATATTATTTCTTTCGGGGTGGTGTCGGCGCTTCTTGCAGCACACTAGCAAAGTACTTAATCAGTCACCCAGTCTCTACCGAGCACTGCCGTTTTCTTTTTTGTTTTAACCATTTTTGCAGTTGTTTCTTTGCTTCTTGCAACATCGCCAACTCCTGGCTTTTCCAATACTTTTGATTCTTTTCGAAAAAAATCTACGTAGTCCCTAGTTAGTCTGTTAGTATTTTTCACTGTTCCATACCGGTCGTTAAACCAGCGCCTTCCTTTGCGTCGTTGGCGCAGAACCATTGCACTCTTTATCTGATTCGCCAATTCACGCTCATATGAGTATTTGATACTCCCCTGGTGGGCACACTTCCCAACTCCCCTTAAGAAAACTGGATAGCGTGACGTGTTTATAATTGAGCTATATAATTACCACTCTTAGTATTTCGTAATGATGATTGCACAGTTTAAGACGGAGAGAGGTGTATTTAGCGAGCGATATATAGTACACAGGAGTCTGACTGAGGGGGGGGGTAGCTTGCGTGCTCACGTCTATTGCTCGTCACGGCATTGCGATTGAACGCTCCCGAAGGCTAAAGTCTCCACGTTGTCGGTCGGTCACGACAACAGCCAAAATGAGCATTGTCTAGCGAACTTCTAGTACGTAGACCGCGAAATGCTCTCTAAGAAAACGCTCTCTATATAGCATATCGAATGTATTCTGTGCGACATAGGGGCGTCGTTGTTTGACCAAACACATTTTGTTGCTCTTGCGGGAGGCTTGGTGACTGACTTGGTCGCAAACTTTCGTTTTCGCATTGTTTTGACTAGCCAGAGGCTAAGAACTGAGGTCTTGCTTACGAAAACACCTAGCACTATGTATGATGTTTATGCGGTAACGTACAACTTATGCGATAGCGCAATTCAAAAACACTTCTAGAGCCGACGGAGCCTTACTTGACGGAAAGGGATAGTATTTTGGTAGTATTTTCACGAGTAGTTCTATTGTCCTCACATTTTCCTCTCCCCCATTGCTTCATATACATTTTCTTGTAAAAAAAGAAAATTGTACTGTCATGCATTGATATTTCAGTATAATTTTTAAGCATAATAGCTTTGTAATTATTAGTGCATAATGTATGCGACTGGGCTTACTTAATCCCATTTTTTCTATGTTATTACTTTGGAAAATTAAGCATTGCGTGATAAAGTTTCGTGAATAAACCGCATTGTTAAATCAATATATATATATATATATATATATATATATATATATATATATCATACATATAAATATATATATATATATATATATATATATATATATATATCATACATATACAGGGTCTTCCAGAGAATTCGCCCTACAGACTTTGAGGTCAAGTACAACTCGGCGATATATAATTTTTAACCAGCGACGACAATGTCTTTTAATTTTTTGCATTTTGAGACGTAGGTAATTACTTCAGTTCTGTAACAGTATGCGCCAAAGGCTGAACAAGCTTGCGTATATGTTACAGAATTGAAGTTATGCTTATTGCGAATTACCGCATATAACAGTACGTCATGCAATAGTCAAAGGTCAAGAAAAAAATGGCATATAATTTTGCCTTTTTTGTGCTCAGTTTTGTAAAGTATAATAAAAACGAAACCGAATTTTAACCAGCTTGATAGGTGTTTCTCATTATATAAAAAGCGAGTGTTTTGCTTGCCTGTCCGAACAAGAAGCCGCTTTGTGTATCTCATGTCAGGCTGTTCACCGGCTGCTGAAACAATTCCACTCAGGCTGAAGATACCGCGTACAGAACCTTACGAATGTTTTATTTCGGAGTGGGAAACTAATGTCGAACAAGCGAGATGGGAGGTCGGTGGTTCGGACGTTTTCAATGCCTTGCACCTTTAATCTTGTCCTGCATATGGCAGTTGCCACGTAACACCAGGTGCATACTGCATAGTTACCACTACCTGGTATGTTCAAACGCAGCCTTTCACGAGGAGTACTAGTTGTGGCCTGCCGGTTCTGCCTGCAGAGGTGTGCCACGTACCATGTAGTGGAATGCACAGCGCTGGACCAACACTTGATATACTACTTCTCTTGCGTGAATAAGATGATGAAACATCTCTTGTACTCAATTCAAGTGAAATAAACATAATTAAAAAAAATACGTTTGCATAAATGCATAATATACCTTATATCTTTTACTGTTAGAGGTGTGCATAGTTAGTCCTCAAAACATAGTTAGCTGAATTACTTTCTTAGCAAAACAGGGGATTAGTAAGGGCAGGAAATGTGAGGACAACTGTATGTAATATTCGTGACCTAATACTGCCAAATATTGCCTTGTCTGTCTCCGCCAAGCGAGATCGCCGATTCTAGACGTGTGTTCGCATTGCACTATCGCAGAAGGTCTACCTCTGGCTTACTTGCACCGCATAGCTATTATCGGGCGTTGGATGTTTCAGCCAGCGAAACTTCAGCTCTGTTAGCCTTTGGTTAGTCAAAACGATGCGAAAACGAATGTTTGTGTTTGACATCAGATCCGTCTTTCACGAGCGTGTTCGACCAAATGGTGGAGTCTGGCTCTGATTCGCCCGAAACCAGGCCTTCGGCAACGGCCACAAACAATGCTCCGTCAAGTGATGACGCCCCTGACTCACACAGCACGTATACGGAGCGTCTCTCCGATACCAAAGGAATTTCGCCGACAACTTACTGCAAGTTCGCCTTCTGGACAATTGCCTTCATTTTGGCTGTCGTCGTGACCGACGGGGTCGCATATTTAGTTTGCGGGGACTTCAGTAGCACCACCGTGACCACCGTGACAACCGATGAACGTAAGCATACTCTCTATGCTCCTACGACTCTCTTTCTCTCTCTCTCTCCCTTACACCTCTTTCCGTCTGTGTAGTATTCATTATGAAACACTCTAATAGTAGTAGTAATAATGTCTCTCACTTATAAACGACATGCTACCAACTTTGGGCACTTCTATTTCGTAGACGAACTAACCTTTGTTGTTAAAAAGGACGTAATTTGGCGTTACGTTCTCTCATTAGCGGGTACAGCGCTATACACGTTTAGATACCTGCCATTTGCACGTCTACTGGGTGCCGAAAACACAGGGATCGAATGTTGACTTTTAGTTAGGATTAAAAACAATTTTTGAGGAGGTTGTTTTTTAATTCTAGACTTTCCTCCGTCCCCTACGGGCTTGGCACTTTACCTGAGGTATATCTTCAATGCACCGAGGGCCGGACATGTTAAGATATCTAGGGTTTCCCCAACAGTCCTTGTGGCAGCATGGCCGCTAACTCTCAGCGGTCGATGGTTTATCATCTATTCTCAATAAGCATCGCTCAAAGAAAATTTGACCAACAACAGGGATCGAACCGGCGACACCCCGGTAGATTACAACCACGACTAGCGCACTAGTCTTCTAGGCCACGCCGCCATTTTTGATTTTTAGTTGAATGCACTTAAAACATGTTAGGGGCTTAGTGATGACACTAAACTAATACTTCCCTAACTACTTTTTGATGGCGGCACTATGTATATGTATATAAGTTGGTTGGAAACAACTCCTCCTCTCGGCAAAAGCAGCTTATGCTTTTGGATGTACTGACCTCAATTGCGTGGACGTCGAAGTTTTGTGTACGCATTCGTAAATGTTATACGGTTTTGGTCAAGGCCGTTCTACCGACGCAGCCCTCACCCACATGCAGAAACAAGTGTTTGTCTCAGTCGGGGCACATTAATCATGCAACAGGGTTGTAGAAATCTTTAGCATATTGGGTGTGGTAGTTAAGACTAGACTAACGTTAGCAGACTGTTGCCCAACTCATTTCAGCTAGGGTCTAATATGCAGACCGCTCCTACGTTGTACAATGTTACGAGCTAGTTCCACAGTTTAGTTTGTCGTGGCATTGACATCTGGATCATTTAGTACCCAAATGCTATGCAGTCAGAGCCGCGTTACTGCGTATGAAATTGCTAGGGATTCTTATGGATGCATTGTTATACGTTTACAGCTCCTTGTTTCTGCTTATCCTGTATCGCGGGCTCTTCCTGTAAAGAGATGGGAATAATAATATTTGTCGCAGGGCCGATGTCGTAGAAAAATTGCGCGTTTCAGCTACCTTCTCCAGACGATGTTGTGATAGTGTTTGTGACATGTTTGTTACTCATTGTCCTCAGCCCGCCACTGTGCTATATCTGCTGAGAATGAATTTGATGTCTTTAGTTTATGAGTTTATTTAAGCATGAGTTAACAAAATCTTAATAATAGCTCGAGTCATGGACTAAAGATCTGCTAATTGCCTTAAGGTTGATACTCTGAAAAAAAAGTAGTAATGATATATTGTGTAATTTCTGCTAGTATGGCCACCTACGAGTGCGAATTGTGCTGCTTCGCGCATGGCATTTTAAAAGGTCTTGTCTTCCGAAAAAGTCGCGGAAAGTGTGATTCTAACCGTGTGCTTCAGTCAGAGAAAGAACGAGCTGTGGCAAAACACGAGGGCCATTCTCAAATCTT